>JAXIVJ010010532.1:22500-46816 GCA_036785665.1 Chirona hameri | reverse complement strand
GGGGGGGGGGTTGAGTCTGTGCAGTGTGCATGCTGTGGTATGGTGAATTAATAATGGGGTGATGGAGGGGCATTTTCATGTTGCTTTCAGGCACTGATGGCCATTTCATATTGTGACTGGCTACTCAAATGACTAGTTAAGCTAGTATCCTAGCATTGCCAAATTCGGGTGGAAACGACACCCTATGGATATTATTTTTCCACTCTTTTTTCAAAAGTTTTTGTGAATTTTCCACTTTATTTCAAAATGTATTGGATAATCGGAACCCTGATATTGATTAATGAATGCAATGATAGGGACAGCCTGTGGAGGGAAAGACTGGTAAGAATTGGGATAGGTAATAACTAATTCTGGTAAGCGGGTAATTGGGAATTGATAAAGCGCTGAGTACATATGTTTTTGGGTTGAATTTCCCACTCTTTATGCTTATTTTTGGCCAGAATTTTCCACCCCGCACCCCAGCTCTAAAGCAATTTTAGGACCCCGAGTTAAAGGGAGTGTGCCTACTGTTTTGGAATGTCAAAAATATTTTGCATACAGTAAGTAGCTATTGGTTTGATTGTTGGATACAATTAAATTCATATCTGGAGCCCCCTTAGTTGAATTTTCACTTATATTGTAGTTTTGTTTTAGACATCTATAAAACGATCGCCACTATAGTGATGTTATGTAAAACGGCGCACATAAGACAATCAAATTACGGTCACATGACCGTAAGAGATACAAGTTTTGCACAGCATGTTCTTGTCCCTGTGCACTTTATTATGTGCAAGTTTCGTAGCTCTGAATTGATATCTTCGTCGAACAATGGCCATCAAGCGTTGTGTTCAGGGGGGCAGGCGGTACTGTGCGACTGCTGCTATCATCGCTCACAAGCTGTTTTGTGTAATGGCCATCGGCCGGTGCTAACGATATGTTAGTAGTTTAATCGATAGTTGCAGTGCTTCTAGTAGCGGAAGCCCTCTGGAGTCTACAGTGTCCTAGAATTGCCAAATTTGAGTAGAAAACGACACCCTGTGGGTAATAATTGTCCACTCTTTCCCCAGTTTGACTGTGATTTTTCCACCCCCAGATGTCAAGATGTATTGGATAACTATAACCCTAACACTGATATTACTAATGTTAATATTAACATGTGGATGAGAAAAAAACAGCTTAGGAAAGTATTGCCATTTGTAACAGCTGATCCTGATTAGTCAGTTTTGGCAAAGCTGAGCACATCATTAGTCTTTTTAGGCTGAGTTGTCCACTCTTTATGGTTATTTTTTAAAGCCAAATTTCCCACTCTGCACCCTGGCTTCAAAGCAATCCTAGGACCCTGGGAGTCTACCCAATAACTTTTTGCTTCCAGCAAGTTCATGGAGTCTTTGGAATATCTCAGCAACAATGTGAATCTGGAGAAATGAAGTAATGGTTCAATTCAGAAAATGATGTTCTATAAACCAGTGTCAATAACCCCAAATAAGCTATGTGAGTAGACACACTCCCACTGTAACCTCTTAAATTGAAGAGCTGTCAAAGTTGATCAACCAACAAGACTGACACCTAGCAGGAGAGCTGCCTACCTGCTCTGTGGCCACCCGCCAAAATGTTTGCAAGGGAAATATCAGGTGTTGGAAATCAGCTGGAGGCATCTGCTTAATTACCACTGGGTACTGGTGGTTTAAGTTAAATGGCATACCTCACAATATACTGCATACGCTTGCTAATAAAATAATAAGGAAACAAATGAGATATAACCTTCAACTTTATCTAAACAAACCTAATAATTTTGATTTCACGCTTATAACACAAACATTGCAAACTCCAACATTCACCACATCTAAAAGCCATAATTCAAATAACTTGTCAAATCTTGACAACTAGTTCATACTTTAATTTGTTCAGCATGTAGCTCAGAAAATACTAGTCATGACAAAACTATGTTGGATTCCTGTTTGGTTTCAAAAAAATAATGCATCCAACCATATAGGTACTGATGCACACATATATTACCATACTCACACTGGCAGATCCCAAATGGGTCCCAGAACAGGTTTGTGTGGGGCCAAAATTTAACAAAGTTGTAACTTGTAGGTACCAATTTTCACAAACTCTGGATTTTCAACCTGGCCATGAGGGTTACTTAAAAAATGCATTTGCATTAGTAGAAGTAGCAAAAGTTGCTTAGATTGTCTGTAAAATGATGAAGTATGTGTATTTTCCCCATTTTTGCCAGTTTTGAGTGGGGCCATGGCCAGATTGCCCCCCCCCCCCTTTGATCTGCTAGTGCATACTTACTGGTTTTGAATGTCCACGTTCATCTGTTGTAGATCCAATGCTGGGAGGTTCATTGATGACATCATATATAATACCTGCAAATAAATGAGATTATGGAAACAGGAAGAGACAAAACATCATTTACAAACAAAATTCATTGAATTTCTTTTGAGTTTTTCTCCAAAATATTGTTATCTAATTATGCTGTTTTGTCATTATATTGTTAGTATATTGATTATAATGCTGTAGGTCATAGCAAATTATGTTATCTTGAGTTTTATGCATAAAAGGTAATTGTGATGAAATTTGCAATGTGTACAACTTTCGGTAACGGTGGGGCTGGCGTCACTGTCCGGGGCTGGCGTCACCCTCGCGGCCGGGCAATCAAATCAAGGTTCAGGTTACTACCACCGTCCGTTGTTGGTCTGGAGTCATGGGGAAGCTTAATGACGTCACCAGATTCTGGCTACGAGCGAATCTTAGGCGGACCTGATCAGACTTAATGGCTACGAGCAGTAGGTTTCGTCGCGATCGGACTTAATGGCTACGAGCTGTAGGCCGACCCGATCGGACTTAATGGCTACGAGCTGTAGGCCGACCCAATCGGACTTGATGACTACGAGCTGTAGGCGGACCCGATCAGACTTAATGGCTACAAGCTGTAGGCCGACCCGATCGGACCTAATGGCGGGGTTAGGTTAGGTTAGATTAGGTTAGTTAAGTTTAATTAATTCCGATCGGTTCGGCCTACCGCTCGTAGCTATTAAATCGGGGCGGCCTAAGATTCGCTCGTATCTGGTGACGTCATTAAGCTTCCCCATGACTCCAGACCAACAACGGTGATAGTAACCTGAACCTTTATTTGATTGCCCAGCCGCGAGGGTGACGCCAGCCCCGGACGGTGACGCCAGCCCCACTGTTACCCAACTTTCAATGGTTTAACAAACAAATTACCATATGAATTGACACACAATATTGCCGCTATACACAACTCATGTTTGAAGTAGAAAAAATCAGATAAATGCAAGTCTAAGAAGGAATTATATTGAATGGATGCCCATTTACCTCCAGTGACCATGAAATAGGACACAAGAATAAATGCAAACATTTGCATTGCAGTGGGCTGCTTGAACCATGAAGGCTTCTTCAACTTCAAGTTAGGAATTTCCAGGAGCTTGAAAGGTAGTGACACTATCGACTCCATGGTTAAATAAACTTCAACAAATAGAGCTTGTGAAATCACTGGGCTAGAACTCGAACGGTTGGATTATTTTGCCGGCCGGCTCACAAGCCATGCACAACGGGGCGTCGCAAAATGCAAACGCACTGTTGACGTGTTGCGTCAAATAAGAAACAACTGCGTCAGGTTCGCTCTATACATAGAAACGTAAAGGGCTAGCAAATTAAATTTTGGAAATATAATTTAAACCGGTAATAGATCTTTTGTATTGTATTGTACCAAAAGCAAACCATCCACAAAAACAGTGGCTATTACGGTTTTCAGTCAGTTGTAAATAGGGCGAACAAACGGATAAAAATAAATCACTCTTTTAAAATGAACTAATCTAGACATGACACATGACACACAGCACAGCGTACGACATTCATCACAGTCAGATCAGGTAACATGGTTCGATGTGAGCAGCTCGACCTTGAGCGCCCTCCTAAACCGTCCCACAGACATCGTAGGGAAATCCGGAGGCAGTGAGTTCATCATGTGGGCGGCTCGATACCCGAATCTCCTTTTCCCGGCCTCAGTACGCGCCCCAGGCACAAACAGCTGATCGTCCTGCCTAGTACACCTACCGCGATCGGGCCGTTCACGATTGGCAGTAAACAGGTCTGCGAGTGATTCCGGCTGGCCGGTACTACGGATTTTCTGGAGCAGGCACAGGGTTTGATAGTGGGAGAGACTAGGAGCGTCAAGCCACCGAAGTGAATCACGCACACCCGATACGTGGTCATATTTACGTTTTCCCGAGATGACTCGAGCCGCAAAGTTAATAACCTTCTCGATGCGAAGGTGATTTTTGGCGGAGCCGTTGCCGTAAACAACCAGACAGTATCGGATGTGGGAGATCACGAGGGCGTTGACGATTTCCGGGAGGGTTTCGGGTGGAAGGTAGTGTCTGAGGTGGGACAGGCCAGTCAGGATGCCGCAGCATTTACGTGAGACGGCAGTCACATGAGGGTCCCACGAGAGATGCTGATCAAAGATAACTCCAAGGTTTTTTACTTGAGTAGTGGGGGTCAGGGAAGTACCGCGGAAGTTAACCGTAAAGGACGGAAGTGAGCGCAAATTTTGTCGGGTTCCGAGTGTGAGAAGCTCGAACTTGGTTACGTTAACTTTGAGGCCGTTGCTGTGAAAATAGCCGCCAAGAGAAGATAGAGCAGATTCCATGCGAGCGATAAGCGCTGGCAGGCAAGATTTGGGTTCTGAGACTAAGACCTGAGTGTCGTCAGCGTACTGCACTACGAATGCATCGGCTACATGGAGACTCAGGTCGTTGGCAAAAGCGCAAAAGAGGATAGGGCCGAGGGACGAACCTTGGAATACTCCCTGATTGATAGCTCGAGGGCAAGAAATTTGGAATTTTCCGTCTGAGCCGGTATAGCTAACACTCTGGGTATGACCATTTAAATAGTTTTGAAACCAAGTACTGTAGTATTAATGCCGAGAGTCTGGAGCTTGAAGAGAAGTTTGTCGTGGTCAATGACATCAAAACATTTACTTAAATCTATGAGACAAAGAAGTGAAATTTTGCCAGTGTCAAAAGCCAAAAATATTTCATCAGAAATACAGGTGAGAGCCGTCTCAGTGGTATGCCGCGGGCGAAACCCGTGCTGGGTGGGTGAGAGTAGGTGGTTAGCGGATAGGTAGTAGTAGAGCTGACGTTGGACCGCCCGCTCAACTATTTTGGAAATAACCGGAAGTATAGAAATGGGACGGAAGTTTGAGGGGTCAGAGGGATCGCCCGACTTGTAAATCGGGTGGACGATTGAGTGTTTCCAGAGGACGGGGATGTCGGAGGTGGTGATGCAAAGGTTAATGATATGGAGCAGTACATGGCCAATGGTATTAAATGCAAGTTTCAAGACGCGAATGCAAATTCCATCATCGCCGCGTGCAGAAGAATTTCGCATACTGAACATGATATTATGCAGCGATTTAAGACTGATGGGGTGAGGTGAGAAGGCACACGTCCCCACTCTCGGTAAGCGAGTGGGGAGTGAGGGAGCCGGGCCGTAGCTTGCCAGTTCCGCCGCCACCCTGGGCCCCACCTCGACAAAAAAGTCGTTCAGGGTATCGGCGAAAGCAGATGGCAGCACCTGTGCGCTAGGCCTCTTACTCCCCACTATGTTTTTGGCACACTTCCAGACGCTCACTCGTCCCTGCTATTTAATTTGTTTGCTAATGTGCAGTTTCTTTTCTGCACGAAAGGCCGAACGTGCCAGACGATTAGCGGAACGATATTCTACTGAGCCATGACCATGCACTCTCAAGGCCACAGAGCGACGCAGGAGAAGGAGCTTGGTCTCGTCGGATATAGGAGGAGCCGTGGGATTTCTTAGGGTAATGGATTTGATAGGCGCATAACACCGCATAGTTGGAGTAAAGTTGGCAAGGAATGCCGCCCAAGCATCGGTAACAGTCGGGGACGAGTACACGTCAGACCAGTCAGTGGCGAGCAGCTCAGTTTCAAAACAATGTAAGTTAAAACGCTTAGAAGACCGGCACTCTATGACACGCGGCCTAAAACGCGGACGAGGTAAAGACAGCAATGCACGAGTAAAATAATGAGGACTAAAATGGCAAAAACGGGTACCACTGCGAACAATGTCACGGTTTGAGATGATGACATCCAACAGAGAGCCAGATGAATAGGTCGGAGCAGTAATAGCCTGACTGAGCGAGTACTTGTCAAGATATTCAAGTAAACATGTCTTGGAAGGAGACGCGGTCGACAACAAATCACAGTTTAAATCACCGGCGATAATGATAGGACAGTCAGGAAAATTTAAGAGTACATGCTGATACTGTTGTTCTAAGACATCAAAGTCGGCCTGGAGGGCTGCTGCAGTGTGTCGCGGAGGTCTATAAAGCGAGGCTACAATGACGCGGTTGTTATCCCATTTGAACAGGCTCCAAAGTGACTCAAGTTTTGAAGTAGCGTTCGCAGCCTCCGGAAGTTTGATAGGCTTACACTCATATATATCACGATAAACTATAGCCACGCCACCATAGCCTTTAGGAGGCCAGGGACGGTCAGCGCGCCTAATTGCATAGCCAGGAAAGTTCAAAAGTCGGTTTGGCGTACACGGTTTTAACCACGTTTCGGAAAGTGCGACAAAATCATAGTTGAAGCGATCCATTTCCGAAAACAGTTCCACGGTTTTTGGTTTAACAGACTGAATGTTCAAAGCACATATCTTGATGTCCCTGCACCCGGCGGTCGTACTCCAGCTTCCTTTGCGGCGTCTGGGGCCGCGCCTACGCTGGTAGGAGCGCCGGCCGCGGTGAGCGGGACGAACCCGACCTGACCGAGGCGCCGCGGCACTGGCAGACAGGCCAAGGTCACCCACCCGCACCGCAGCAGCGGCACCGTCCCGGCCGGCCGCAGAATGCGGGGTACAGTGGGGCCGATCCAGGGTGGCAGTGACGTCACGATCAGGCGTTCCCAGGCGCTGGGAATCCCGCGCCGCGGGCGCAGCGGTGCCGGCCGTCCGGTCACCGCCACATTCCTGAGAGTGGCGGCCGGCGGCCAGTGGTTGATCAGCCGCAGCGACCTGGGACCGCGGCGACCGACCGAGGATCGGCATGACGTCAGAACCAATCAAACGCTGGGAGGTTCGAGCCGCGGGCGTAGCAGCACAGACAGCCCGGTCAAGGTCACGTGCACTCGCAGTGACCAGGGACCAGGGCGGCCGACCCAGGGACGGCGTGACGCCACGATCAGGCGATTCCAGGCGGATGGATGTCTTCGGTCGGGGCATCCGACGAGACAGAGAGTCACGGTGGAGACGCACGTCCTGCAGATGGTGGTGTATTGCAGGGCTGGTTGAGGCGGTCGGCGGCTGGTGACGCGTCCATGGGCTCGGTGCTGGACACGCAACGATGGTGATCAGCCGCACGATTGTCAGAAAGACGACATACCGAGCAATGTCTCGATGCATGGTGAGGTGAATCGATGATGATTAAAGATGAGATGAGCAGGGCCGTCACTTCCTCTAAGCCGGGTATGGGTGGCTTTCAGTAGTAGTGGAGCGCACCCATAAGGCTGACCAGCCGTCCGGGGAGCGAGGCGTTACGGCGATGCAGACTCGTTGCAGAACAGTCGATCCGGCACAGAGAGCAAGAGTGCCATCACATACCGCACCGCTGTCACAGTCACTGTAGTCACACACAGTCCTCACGCTCGCTCGCTCGCAGTCGCACACACACACACGCTCACTTGCTCGCTCAGACGCTCACTCTCAGCCGGACTAGGCACGTGGGGCTCGGAGGGGAGGGAGAGCCACGCGGGAGCCGGCGCGTCCGCACGCGGGGACGCGCACAGCTGGACTGAGATCTTTAACGGGCACCTTACCATGAAATATAACGAACAAATACAAACAAGTAAGCAAACAAAACACATTTTTTCCGCTTTTAAGCGATTCCAGCAGCGGGAAACAGTCTCTTGTCTGAATGTGGGCGAACATGCCCAGCGATGCCCAACTACCTTCATCTCGCTACTGGTAAAGCTTTCGCGCCCTTGCGTTGCGGTCAAGGTCACGTGATCAGGCGTTAGCCAATAGTGTGCGAGGATGCGCGTCGGTCGCCCCGGGCGCGGTCGTGACCTAGCCGGCGACGGCGTCGATGTGCGGCGT
Source organism: Chirona hameri (assembly GCA_036785665.1). Classification (NCBI taxonomy): domain Eukaryota; kingdom Metazoa; phylum Arthropoda; class Thecostraca; order Balanomorpha; family Balanidae; genus Chirona; species Chirona hameri. The sequence goes on along the minus strand of JAXIVJ010010532.1, from coordinate 38,689 downwards.
GCGCCAGTAGGCACGGGAAGTGTTGGCTGGACGAACAGTCATATAATTTATACTCACTATACTGGACGTGGTGCGTGAATGGCGATCGCGCGGGCTGGCGGCTGCTCTCGCATCTCTGAAGTGCTCAGTGTTCGGTGAAGTCGACGTGCTAAATACGCGGTGTCTTGAATAATTGTCGTGATTGTTTGTTACCCGCAGGGGCGGATACAGGGGGCGGCGGGGGGGGGGGGCGCCACCCGTTAGAATTAATCACATCCATGCTCGCACTCGAATATACGTGCTACTGACGGAAATGCGTGCTACTGACGGACGGCATATCTACATGTGAGAGTGCTATACAAATAAATTCAGTATCATTAAAAAAATACATCTATTATTTTGTTTTTTCGAAGTGACAAACTGCAAATGAGTAAGCGTAAGAGAATACAAAAAAATGCAGGAAAATGTATGTTATTCATTAACATTTAACGCCCCTCTAGACCCATGGGGTCCCCTTTGACGGTGAAAATGCCGCCCCCTGGGTCAGCCGCCTACCCCATTCGTAAAAATTCTATATCCGCCCCTGTGCATGTTTGAAGAAACGGCGCCCCAATTGCCCGGAAAAAAATGCGCCCGTTCCCCGGGAAAAAAATGCGCCCGTTTCCCGGGAAAAAAATGCGCCCCTGTTTCCCGGAAAAAAATGCGCCCCTATGCCCTGCCGCCCCCCCCCCCCTTGAAAAAATCCTGGATCCTCCCCTGGTTACCCGTGTGAGTGTCGGTGAGGATTTATCAAGCTAAGTAGTGCGCTGAAAGTGTGCGTGTGCGCGACTGCTCAAGCTGTGCGTTGCACACTGCACAGCGACGTGGGCCTCACAAAGGGCACCGCAAGGATAAGACGAGCGACGGACATCGCTGACAGAACCTAACTAAGGGGTAAGTGACGCCCATATCTCCGAACTGTCAACAGCGGCCCCAACGCCTTCCCCGCGGCCATTGTGGGTGGATGCGGACTAGTGGTGCCAGTTTCAGCGAATATGTGTCCAATGTCTGACCGATGTCCAAGACCATGGTCAGCTGTCCGACCGAAACTGTCCGAAAATCATTGTTTGTCCGAAATTTTTCCGAAAGCAGAAAAAAGGGTTTGATATGGAAATGGCACACCTGTGTCACACTTTTTTTAAAATAAAAAAGCAACTATGTGATTTTCGCGACAAGCCATCCTTGGGCATTGGATGTCCGAAAATGTCCAAAAAAATATGTTTATGTCCGTCCGAAAACCGAATCGGTCTTCGGACAAATTCGGAATTCCGAAAAAAAATTGTACCGATTGGCACCACTAATGCGGACACTGGCGGATTCAGCTCCGTGGGGGGGGGGGGGCATCTTTTTGTGCCAAAAAGGTACCCCCATTTTTTCCCTCCGCGGATTTGGGCCGGTCACCTTATTTTGGTATTCGAAGCTAAAGAAATTCACTTCAAATTCACAAAAATTGATTTTGTGGATTTTTCCCCAAAAAAAGTTTTTGTTTGGGTCAAAAACAAAATTTCGAAAATCCGAGATGGAGATTTTTGAAGAGAATGCTATTTTCTTTCCTTTGACGTTTTTATTTACAATTTTCTTCAAAACTCTACTTTCTACGATTGTTCAAACATTTATCGTTTTCCCACCAAAAATGGCATGACATGGCGTCATTAAAATGTCATTATCTCCCAAAAATACTGCATCAATTTCAATGGAATTTGGTGAGAAGACGTAACATTGATGCAGAATGAGGTACTGAAAGTTTGACGTTGATAGCTATCATAGTTTTCAAGTTATTGAGAAAATCAGGGAGGGAGAGGGCAGATTCTGCCCCCCCCCCCCCGCACAGCGGGGCGCTGGTAAGTGTCACCAGGTGCTTGAATTGCATCAAGTGCGCTGTTGGGTCTATCATTTAAAGAAAGGGATACATACAAACTTCAAATTGAATCACTCGAGAGATAAAAAACTTCCGTTTTCATGCAGTTTTCTCCTAAGATCATTGTTTTTCACGTTCAGTGCAGGGAACGCGCGGGGGGAGCATACTTGTATTGAATGCCCCTCTCAGATTTATGGGGGGGGGGGTCATGTGCCCGTGATGCCCCCTGGATCCGCCAGTGCCAGCAATTACCGCGAAGGAGAGCCTCTACCATATACTTAACCCTATTCCCTGCGTGCGGCCAGAATTACGTTAACCTGCGTGGGGGGGGGGGCACATTCTGCCCCCCCCAGAGATCTCGAGAACCGCTCGGTCGATTTCTATGGGGAAAACGCCATTTGATTCGTCATGACAAGATCTCTCTTTTCGGACACATCAATTTTTGTTTTGTTTAAAAATAGGGGGCCAGGGGGCAAAAAATCCGAAAATTCTGGGTGTTTTTTTTTTATTTTCATGCCCCAAACATTGTTTAGCTTCAAATGTACTGGTCTTTAATATATTACAAGACAAAAAACAAAATAAAAATCATAGGCGTATTCAGTGAATGTAAAAGGGGGGGGGGATTTTCTGCAGAACAAAATATGCTGTTCGTGATTGTTTGGGACGACATGAACGTCACATGTGGGCATTATATGCTGTAATTTGTTAAATTTGATATATTGCGCATAGGCGGATCCAGGAAAAACATGGGGGCACCATGCGCGTAACGCTTTTATCATCTTACTAATTTGAGGTTGGACCTAATTTGAGGGTAGGTATCGCCGCCTCCCATTTTTTTTATCCTGAGTGCGCCTCTGCCCCAAAATATGTACAATCCCAGTATCTATGATGCATATTGCATTGGAATAGTTTCTGACGCATTTATTGCACTGCAAACCACGAAGGAAGTATGCGCCGCAAAACCGCATTTGTAACACCCTCCCCAAAACAGGAGCCTGGAACCGCCTCTGCTGGACTATTTTTTTCAAAATTTTAACACAACACGCGCCATTCAATTCTGGGAAAAGTCACGAAGTTTCAGGATGCTAGGCATAACGATTTAGAAGCGGCAAGTGAAAAACCACCGGCAGGGGCAGAATCTGCCCCCGCAGGGAATAGGGTTAAAGGGACTGTCCCACCTTTGTGGAAGTTGTCGAATCACACTTAACTACATGTCAGGCGAGGTCAGCTGAACATGTTCGTGAACTTTTTTCTCGAAAAATGTTTATCTTGGAAGATATTCAACTTTTAGTTTTAAGCCGAAAGTTGGGTTGGTGACGTCATGTGATTTTTTTTTTAAATAACAGGGAAATCCTTTGTGATGCCAAATGTATGGCACAATTTTTTTGTCGACATCTATTGCGCAGAAAAAGCGAATCATCCGGTGTCTAGATTGGCTTAGATTGCGAACCACCCGGGGATCGAGAAATGAAGACGCAAATATTCCAAGGCTGACCTTAAAACAAGTCGACTATCATTACCAGTTGGCTAAAGAGACGACGCTGTCGGTTTAGAGTCCCTATTCAAATACACATGGGCCTTATTTTTTACAGATGTCAAAATCAAACTCGAATATCTTTTTGATTAGATCATTGTGGTTGTTTTAACTGCTACCATACTTAATTGCAATGCCAAGCCATACAAATGGCTATCTCAACTCAAATCTAATGTTAAGGTGGGATAGTCCCTTTAATGGAATTCATTTTCCCATTTCCAAATTTGTATAAGCAATTGCGAAAGTTGTGACATGCCGCGAAGCGGCGCGAAATTTTCCGGTCTTTGTCTTTGGATAGCTGGATTTTGACGTTACGAATTTACGACAAATTGGGTCTTGGGAACGCGCGGGGGGTGGGGGCATTTTCTCCTGATGCCCCCCACCCCCTCCCTGGATCCGCCAGTGGATGCGGACCAGTTGTGAGTTGTGACTTGGGCTTGGCTGGGGAGGTGTGAATGAGACGGGGTCATAGGGACGCATCCAGGGGGAGGCAGAGGGGGATTGTGCCCCCCCCCCCCCCCATTGGGCCGAGGGACCCCTCAACCCAATGGGAGAGGGCCTTGGCCCCTCAGCCCAATGGAAGCGGCGGAGCAACCGAGGGGCACAAAGCCCAAAGGCTTACCTTACCTATCCTTGTTCGAACTGAGGGGCCCCCAGTCGGCCCGAGGGAGCCCTCGATCGGCCTCGGGCATGGGCGGATCCAGAGGGGGAGGGGGAGGCAAAGGGGTCATGGCCCCACAAACCGCGTGAAATCGGCGCAAAATTGACGCATTTCCTATTATATAAAACAATCTAAGCAACTTGTACCAAGGATTTTTTTTTTATATCAGCTCTCAATGCATGCGAAATCCGATGAGTTTTCAGAATTGTGTGATACTTTTTGGGATTTGCCCCCCCCCACACCCAAAAAAAACACCCATTCTGGATCCACCCTTGGCCTCGAGTTGACCTCGGTCGGCCTAAGCATAGGCGTAGGAACAGGAGAGGCAGGGGGGGGGGGGGGGGCAGCCGCCCCCCAACATTTTTGATTATAACATTACGCCTATGGGCGTTGCATGGAAAAAATCGACTTCAGAATGCCTCCCCCCCCCCCCCCAACTTGAACATAGTTCCTACGCACCTGGGCCGAAGGGCCCTTGCTTAATAGGGCCCCCGGTCGTCCTGAGGGAACCCTTTCTAGACTTAACCCTCCCCCGGGTAAGGCAAAATCACTACGTGACCAGTTAGGGGGGGGGGGGGGGAGGGGGTACGACCCCCCCTCCCCTGGCGTTTCGCCCCTAATTGAGATAGAGCTCCGATTAAAAAAACGAGCGTGTTGCTTGTGACGAGAGGAAGCCGCTGATACCCGATTTTAAGGTTCTGAGTCATTAAGTGACCTCTAAGGTCATGTCAATGACCCAAAGTCATCCAAATTGTAAATGCCTTGAAATGGAATTTAATCAAGCTAGAATCGTGAATGAGCATATGATTATGCTTAATGGGTGCCAAATTTGAAATCAGCGTCACAAAATGTCCTAGAAACTGCCAAATTCCAAAAAAAGGTCATGGCAGGTCATCTGAGGTCAGTGACCTCGGTTGACCTGTGGAAGCGCATGGCCCCAGTGAACATATAATTATGTAAATGGATCCTAGATTTGAAATCAGCGTCACAAAATGTCCTAGAAACTGCCAGAAGTAAAACAAAGTAATCTGAGGTCATCGGAGGTCAGTGACTTCGGTTGACCTCTGAAAAGGTCAATCGAGGTCACAATCTCGGTGGAAACCACAACTGTCACCTGATAACACATGTACATATGCTCCTGAACAACAAACACTCGGAAACTGCACAAGTTACAAGCATCGATACTACGGGACGCCAGTTGCCCCTGCCATGACCTTGAGAAACAGGTCATAGGTCACGGGTTATGTGGGGTAGAAATTCATTTTGTATTTAGAGTATGTGTCAAATTGTTAAAAAGTAGGATACTGAACGTTTCATCGCAACCGGTTGATAACTACGCGAGTTATTCACGAAACCCCGAGGGGTGGGGGGTGGGGGGGGGGGGTCCCCCTACCCGGGCGAGGGTTAATAGGCCCCTTGCTAGGCCTAAGAGGGCCCCCAGTCGGCCTGAGGGCCCCCGGTCGGCCTGAGTGTCCCCTGTCTGCCCAAGGGGGCTCTCAGCCTGCCCAGCAGGGCCCTCGGTCGGCCTGAGGGCCACCAGTCTACCTGAGGGCCTCCGGTCGGGATGATGGGCCCCTCCACCGGCGTAAGAGGGCCCTAGGTCGTCTTGAGGGGCCCTAGGTTGGTCGGCCTGAGGGGCCCTTGGTTGGCCTGTGGGTCCCGGTCAGCCTAAGGGGGCTCCCGGTCGGCCTAAGGCTCTTGGTTGGCCTGAGGGGCCCGTCGGCCTGAGTCGGCCTGAGGAGCCCTCGGTCGGCCTGTGGGAGCCCGGTCGGCCTTAGGGGTCCTCGGTCAGCCTTAGGGGTCCTCGGTCAGCCTGAGAGGCTCTTGGTTGGCCTGTGGGGCCCTCAGTCGGCCTCGGGGTCCTTGGTCTGTCTGTGGGGACCCTTGCTAGGCTTAAGAGGGTCCCCGGTCGGCCTGAGGAGCCTCCGGTCGGCCTAAAGGAACCTTCGGTCGGCCTAAGAGGCTCCTAGGTCGTCATGCTGGGACACTCGGTTGGTCGGCCTGAGGGGCCCTCGGTCGGTCTGTGGGGGCCCGGTCGGCCCAAGGGGCCCTCGGTCGGCCTAAGGGAGGCCCTTGATTGGCTTGAGGGCCCTTGCTAGGCGGAAGAGGGCCCCAGTCGACCTGAGGGCCTCCGGCGGGGGGGGGGGGGGCACCCCCCCCCTCTTGGCTACGTGCCTGCATGGGTTTCTGTCTAGCGCCTGAATAACCTGTACTGACCCCTAGTCACCACTGGGGCACCTGCCTGACCCTAGGGCTTATACTCTCCTTCTACTTGCTGTGAACGCCAGACCGCTTGGGACCCTAATTTCCAGCGATAACTTTTGAATGCATCAACTGACATGAACGAATGTATCGCAATGGACACTTCAGGCCCTGGACTAATTTTTATTATAAAGGTTAATTAGTGTCAAACAAAAATTTGGGGCACTTTTAATTCTCTCGTAATATTAAAGACAATACCAGCTTGGATAGAGGCTAACGTCCGGTCGCTCTGTAGTCTCGCCCTTGACTCCACCCACCTCAACGTCAGCCCGGGGCGGAGCTAAGCTCTGACGTCAGGACATAGCTCCACCCTTTCACGATAGCCTCTACCCACCGATTGAATTCCCTGCGCGTGTTTTAAGATTGCGAGTGAATGGCAAGTACACTAATTTTCGTTTGACAATAACCGATCTGAATAATAAAAATTGGCGCAACGTCTGAAATGTCTATTGCGATGCATTCGTTCATGCCAGTTGGTTCCTTCAAAAGTTATCGCCGAAAATTATGGTCCCAACCCCAAGTGGTCTGCCATTCACAGTAGTTCATATCATACGTCATTCTTGACTCAAGTACAATTTGTGTTCCTTGGCCCCTACCAGGTAAGCTGAGGTCATGTGAGTCCAGGAGCACTTATAACTTCTGAAAGAATAAAGGTAGAGACGTGCGACTGACACGAGTGTCTGTCTTGTAAGACGCGTTTCCCAATATGCACAAGGACATTCCTTGGTCACAACATGACCCTGACCTTGAATGACCCTGACTCCTGATTACTTGAAAAGCCCATGGGCGCTCACAAATTTCTACTTGCGGTTTTATACGTTGCTTTTTCTGAAGTTGTCTTTGCAAACTTATGATGGATCGTTTCGCGTAAAGCGCCTCTACACTCCGTAGTCACGTCAGTGAATTACCTCGAATTTATGGTGTTTGCTATGTATGTCACAAACGTGAGCAATCGGGGCAACGTAAAATGTTGAGGGCCCGACGTTTCGCGTTGCTTCTTCTTGATTGTGTTGCTGCTGGGATCTTCAAGGTGCCTTGTGCGTGCATCTAAAATTGCTAAAGGGAATGTTTCACCTTTCTGAAAGTTGTCAAATATACGCTGGTTGTAGTCGAAAATATGAAGCAAGCGCTGCTGAAAACGATGGGGATATTTTTTCTTCTCAAAAAGTCACTTACCTTTATATAATATTTAAAAAAATGGGATGATGACGTCATTATTGAGCTATAGACAAGCCGCTGATTGGCTGAGAAAGTGGGATTGGCTGAAAAAGTCGCTGTCAGCCAAACAGCGGCGGCACTAGCCTAGACCCCATTTTGCAAACTATAAGTTGAATTGCTTAAAAACGGCTAAGTTTTGGGGAAAATGACCTTAGTATTGTCAATATTTCAATAACGGCCAAAGATAATGGCTATCTCAGTTAAAAACCAATACAAAAGTGAAACATCCCCTTTAACCCACGCACCGACGGGGTCCGCGCCAACTTCGAACCGACGGGGTCCGCGCCAACTTCGAACCGACGGGGTCCGCGCCAACTTCGAACCGACGGGGTCCGCGCCAACTTCGAACCGACGGGGTCCGCGCCAACTTCGAACCGACGGGGTCCGCGCCAACTTCGAACCGACGGGGTCCGCGCCAACTTCGAACCGACGGGGGATGGATTTTGGGATCATTATATATACCCACCCCTCTAAGATTTCAAAAACCATGCAACGTAGCGATAAACAAAAAAAAACGTTAGATAGCTCGAAACAAGGTCTAATGAAAGTTCTATGGTTCCATGGCATGTACCACATGTCGGCAACCCCACGTGGCGGCACGTGACACGTGCCACGTGGCACCGATCGACCGGTATGGGCTGGACAAGCAGATTTTGCAATGGCCACGTGGCGGCACGTGGCACGTACCACGTGGCACCGATCGAGCGGCTAGGGGCCCATTCTGTGCTGGCTAGAGGCCCATTCGACGTGTTCAGGGGCCCTCTGACCCGCTCAGGGGCCCTTTCGGTCTGGCTAGGGGCCCCTCTGACATGCACAGGGCTCTTTTGAACGTCCAAGGGGCCCTCTGGTCTTTCAGAGCGGGCCCTGGTGGCCCTAAAGTGCTCTAAACTCTCTAAAGACCACGCTCGGCGTGGTTAAGAACCCATGATACCGCGCTTCGCGCGGTTTCGTCAGCACTTTTCGGCGCGCTGCGCGCGCCGAAAAAGTCCACTCAATACCGGACACTCAATACCGGCACTTCTGATGAGCAAAGCCACGACACTGCCACCGACATAGGCACTGATTTGACACAAACCACAGGGGTGGTTTCCGTCCCACATCCTCGGCCGACTTTCCGATACTCTGACGTTCGACAACCTCCTGATGTAGGTCGGACAGCAGAAAAGAAGTGGGAAGGGCTGAAATCTAAGATTTTAAAACTTTACACTCACAACAAAACCCAAGACAAACCCAATGTGACGTCATCTGTGCGGATAAATCTCAACAATCTGAAGACGGATGACAAGTTTGTAATAAAGCAGTCGGACAAGTGTAAGAGTTTCGTCTTGATGAACAAAGAAGACTATGTAGAAAAAGCGCTCAAGATCACGGACTCGTACGAAAAGGTTAACAAGAACCCCACAAGTGATCTAGGTGATCCTCACGAAGAATCTAATGAAAAGCACACTGGCAGACAAGATCCCCCAAGACCACTTGAAACGCTTTCTGCCTCAGCACGCGAGGACTGCCGAATTATATGGACTACCCAAGACACACAAGCCAGGCAATCCGTTGAGACCCATCGTAGCAGCTTGGTTTTTGCAGCTGATTCTGGGGCAACTTCTTCAATTTGTACCTACGCACCTGCCGAACTCTGCTACTTTCCTAGCCAGACTCAGACATACCTTTCCGGAAAGATTACCTGCTAACTGCATCATTTTCACTATGGATGTCTGTAACCTGTATGGATCTATCCCCATACAGGAAGGGATAGATTCTGTCATGACCTTGATCCGCGACAATATCGCTAAAATCGACCTGTTTGGCCTTTCGCTAGCTGACTTCAACAAACTTCTGACACATGTACTTACTAGCAATTACCTCAGATTCGGACAGGATTACTTTAAGCAAACTACTGGGATCGCTATGGGTAGCAGAATAGCCCCACCTGTTGCCATCTCGTTTATGCACCTTCTCGAATCAACTTTCCTCTCGTCTCTGACACTACGGCCCGATTTCCTAGTAAGATACATTGATGACTATTGTGGTATTTGGAGTCATGGAGTGGAATAGCTCCAAATATTTTTTGAGAAGCTCAACTGTTTTAATCCAGCAATTAAACTCACCCTAGATCACACAGGAGAGTCTGCAGAAATTCCAATCCTGGACATCTTGTTGACGATTCGGGCTAATGGGGCCTACTTTACAGAACTCTACATCAAGCCTATGACAGCTCCTATCATAATGCACTTCCGTTCGGGCCACACCATGGCCCAGGCACGTAGCCAAGGGGAGGGCGGCAGGGGCGGCCGCCCCCCCCCCCCCCTGGAGGCCAGGAGGGCCCTTTTTGGCGCGCGAGGGCCCTTTTCGGCGCGCGCAGCGCGCCGAAAAGGGCCGATGAGACCGCGCGAAGTGCGGTATCATAGGCTCTTTACTACACGAAGCGTGGTCTTTAGAGAGTTTAGAGGACTTTAGAGGCCCTTTAGGGCCACCAGGGCCCTCTCTGAAAGACCAGAGGGCCCCTTGGACGTTCAAAAGAGCCCTGTGCATGTCAGAGGGGCCCCTGGCCAGACAGAAAGGGCCCCTGAGCGGGTCAGAGGGCCCCCTGAGCACGTCGAATGGGCCCCCTGAACACGTCGAATGGGCCCCTAGCCAGCACAGAGGGGCCCCTGGTCAGGTTGAGAGGCCCCTGAGCATGTCAACAGGGCGACAAAGCGGCCAACACAGTCCTTTGCCAGGTCATAAGGGCCCCTGAGCAGGTTGGAGGGCCCCTGGACAGACCAGAGGGCCCCTGGGAAGTTAAGAGGGCCCCTGTGCAGGTCAGAGGGCCCTGACCAGACCGAAAGGGCCCCTAGGTGGGTCAGAAGGGCCCCTGAACATGCCGAATGAGCCCCTAGCCAGCACGGAGGGGCCCCAGGGCAGGTCGGAGGGCCCTCGGATCATGTCGCAAGGCGACAAAGCAGCCAGCGCAATCCCTTGCTAGGTCGGAAGGCCCCTTAGAAGGTTAAAGGGCCCCTGGAGAGACCAGAGGGCCCCTGGAAAGTTAAAAGGGCCCCTGCGCAGATCGGAGGGGTCCCTGATCAGACCGAAAGGACCCCTGGGCGGGTAAGAAGGGCCCCTGAACATGCCGAAGTGGCCCCTGGCCAGCACAGAGGGGCTCCAGGGAAGGTCGGAAGGCCCCTTGAGCATGTCGGCAGGGCGACAAAGCAGCCAGCGCAGGCCGACCAGAAGAGTCCCTGGGCCGATCGGAGGGGCTCCTGGGCAAGTCAGAGGGGCCCCTGGCTAGACCGAAAGGGTCCCTGGGCCGGTCGAAAGGCCCCTTGAACATGCCGGATGAGTTCCTAGCCAGACTGGAGGGGCCCCTGGACAGGTCGGAGGGGCCCCTGAGCAGGGGCGGCGGATTGCGGGGGCAGGGTACCAAAAATTCCCCCAGTCGAAAATCCTGGGGGGCAAAGGGTAGTTTTTTGCCCCCACCCCCCAGATTTTAGCCTGCTCAATCTGGGGCCAACATGACCCTTCCCCTCCCATTATTTTCATTTGAGGGGGGGGGGATTTTGGGTACCCCGCGCCCCGCAATCCGCCGCCCCTGCCCCTGAGCATGTCGGCAGGGCGACAAAGCAGCCAGTGCAGTCCCTGGCCAGGTCGGAAGGACAGACGAACAGGCCGAATGGGCCCCTTGACACACAAGAGGGGCTTCTTGGAAGGTCAGAGGAGTCTCTGGTGAGACCGGAAGGGTCAAAGCACGTAGAGATCCCAGATGAAGATTAAATACAAAGAGGACTTACTCCACAATAAAAATATTAAAAGCGGAGCTATCGGGTATATTGTAACACCTTTCGTCAGGGTGCTACAATATACCCGAAAGATCCGATTCTATTTTTTCCTGTAGAGTAAGCCCTCTTTGTATTATATATATCACCCACTCCACATCATGTCTTTTCGCTTCGCGGATCCTAGATGAGTCCCTGAACAGGTCGGAAGGGCGTAGAAAAGGTCAGATGGGCCCCTAGACGATCTGAAGGGACCTTGGGCCTTTCAACAGTAAGAATACAGTTGTACAGGGAATAAAACACACACAAATTCGCGCCGCTCCGCGGCGCAATTTAACTACAAATTCAATTATATGCGGGTTAGGAAAAAAATCGGTCAGTTTCTCGGCGCATTTATGTGTTCTGTTGCTACTTCCCTATATTATTAGCAAAATAGTTCATTTTAGCATCTTTTCCCGCACTTTTAAGCGCACAATATATCAATTTTAGAGCTCCGCACCATACGCAATGCGACGCATTGATGAGAGCAACCCAGGGCCTAATACTCAAAATTTTCGCGCCAATTTTTTTAAGAGTTCCAGGTCTTGAGCTTAAAAAAACATTCCAAGTTGGTATAGCTGATTCCAAATTCGTGTCGCTGGTTCCAAAGTTGATGTGACAGTTTGCTAACTCCAGCTCCTAAACGTTGGTATGGCCCATGCCATACCTGCCACACTGCATTTTCCAGCCTTGTAACGTGCCTTTTCATGCGTTTTTTTTTTGGGGGGGGGGGGGGCCTTTCAACGCTTGGGAAGGGGCCCTTTCAACGCTCGGGAAGGGGCCCTTTCGAGGCGCCGCCCCCCCCCCCCTGGACGAAATCCTGGCTACGTGCCTGCCATGCAGCCACTAAGAAAGGCATACTAAAAGCTCAAATTAGACGGGCCATTAAACTCTGGTCAGATCCTGAAGCTATAGAGAAAGAAGTTTGAACAAAGTAAGTGAGCTGTTCAAAGTAAATGAGTATCCTACCGCGCTCATCAATCGATCGATGAGAGATTGTACTAGACCCCAGCACAGCCAACCCAATAATCGTATAAAGAATCAATTTTATATGAAACTCCCTTACATCGACGAGGTGCTCACCACAAGGATAACCGCAGCCATTCGTTCATCGAAAGCTCCTATCAAAGTAAGCTGGACAAATAACAACACCCTAAAAAAGAACCTTGTGACTTCAGCTCTTACTTCCCCACCCTGCCCCGCTGGACATAAACACTGTCATACGTGTGAAAATGGACTGAAAGGAGTTTGCACTACACGCATGGCGATTTACAAAATCACTTGTCTGGCGTGTAGAAGTATAGGGATACAAGCCACCTATATAGGGCAGTCTAGACGTCCTATTAGGGTCCGATTTAATGAGCATCTGGGTGACGCTCGTCTCTGGAAACCTGACACCGGTCTGGAGGACCACAACGAATATGGACAATAAAGAAATAAATAGCAACTTTTACATAGATATCCTCACCACTAAAGAACATGAAGCCGACCTGCGCATAGCTGAATCTGTTTATATTAGAGAAAGCAACCCTACTATGAACACTAAATCCAGGTCTTGGTGCCTGACGAAACATGTGATTTAGCATACCGTTTTTTTTCTTCTCGACTTTTAGGAAGCTTTAATAGTTTACGGCTCAATTGAGTCGGTATAAATATTGTAACCACAAATCCTCTGTTAGCTACTTTCAACATGACTCGTATACGTTACGGTGAATGATTGTTATCTATCGGTTGTCTTACCTTGTTGTGCCTTTGTACGAGAGATGACTTAGCAGTGTATGATTTGCAGAGTAAACGGTTATGACAGCGTATGTCAGTATAGTAATGCATCGACAGTGTTTTAGTACGTAAGCGATGAAATGTTCCCACTAGAGGACGTGTTGAAGTGGTTGATTCGTGACAGTGTTCTTGGTTTTTGACGCAAAACTGCGATGTTTTCATCATTCTCTGATGTTGATTTGTTAATCGAAACGCGTTAGAATTGTTCGGCTTTTCTTTTGATTAAAATAATATATTATTAGCACAAATGATCATTTTGTACAACTTTCTTCTATGGTCATGTTTAAGGGCAGGTCAATATTGAGATCACCAGAGGTCAACAAGGGTAAAATTTCGGCCATATATGGGTGTCCTTACCAAACAACGTGTATATCTCGAGAACAAATATAGCTAGCGACGCGCGGAAAAAAAACGTCCGAAAGATAATTGAATTTGCTGTCAATCAGGTTTCATCAGGTTTTATCTCAGGTCAATAGTTAGCTCATGAGAGGCCATCGAACATGAAACATTCTAAAAATCGCGGAATTGTTTTTGGGGAATAACTTTTGAGATACGCATGATAAAGTGATACCATTAAATATGGTTTCAAGTTAAACAAAAACAAAGTTTTCACCATTGTGTTTCTCCGTCGAGACGCATCGAATGGTATATCGGATGGCCATGACCTAGTTAGGTCATATCCGAAAATTTACCTGACCTGTGGTCAGGTGAAGGTCAGGTTAGGTTCAAATTTTATATCAATCAACGCGTCTCGACGAGCCAAACACAATGTTGAGAACCCCATTACTCTACCTTGATTTGGCACAGAGTTATTGCAGAAAACACCACGTGTGACCTCGGGTCACCTGAGTTGACCTCGTAGAGGTCACGGAACAAAAATGTGTCTTGGGTCTTTGCATTTTGCGCAAGAATGGTGTATTTGGTGAAAACAGGCAAAATTTATGCATTTTCTGTGAATTTATAAGTGTTTTGATTTTTCTCCATTTACTTATAATGGGGAGGTCACGAAATCGAGCTGACCCTTGGTCACCGATATTAAAAATTCGAGATATAGGAATTGTAGGTACTTAGGTATGGCCTAATTTAATCCTGTAGTTTCAAACCGCTCGGTCAATCACTGTCGCTTTGGCACGACTACAAACTTTCAAAAACTTGCTTGGAGGCCCCTTAACATAACCTGTTGACCTGACCTGAGATGACTCTAGATAAAACAAACACAAAATGTGGGTGATTGATGCCGGAACAGCTATGCTAACGTTTTTCAAATAGTTACGAAAACCTCAGGGGGCGGATATCCGCCCCCCACGTCGGTGCCCGTGTTAATACTTCACATGGTGGCTAAAGGAGTCAGTTTCCGCAAATTATTTTGTATCAGACTACGAACGTATCAGTCAATCTACGCATAGGTTCTGTTCAACATGTGACTATCCGACGCTTTTTGCGACCATTTAATGGGCTAAATCCGAGGGGCATTTTTTGTTTGTTTGTTTGTTTGGGGGGCTTTGGTCAAGGGGGCCCCTGGAGATGCCGTGCCCTCCCTCTTGCCGAAGGTCTGGCTGTGCCCCTGGGGATATCACAAATGTGGTTGAGTCAGTGTTTTGTAATATTCTGTTTCGTCTCTCGCTTTCGTGTGAATGCTAATGTATTATGCTTCTATAGCAACACGTCTCCGACGTTTGCTGGAGCCCGGGACTCCGCCACGGCTTTGGAATGGGGGGGGGACGGGATCGATGGGAAGCCGAGTGGTCGCCGTCAGCGAAAAGTTGTTGACGGGGGGGGGGGGCGCCGAAAGTTGTTGAGGGGGGGGGGGGGGGGGAGTTGGAGCGTCAGCGAAAAGTTAATGAACGTGGTTGGGGGAGCGTGACGAAACTGAAAAGTTGTAGAGCGGTGAGGTGGATAATTTCTAGTTTGTCAGCGAAAATGGGGGAAGGTAATCCCCTGGCTCAAGAATGGGGGACACGTCCCCACGTGGCGGAGCCCCTGGCTAGAGCAAAAGTATGTATGATAACTACATTTTGAATGTATTCAAGGACCCTAGCGTACCTGTGCACTGCACAGTAATATCACTTGCCAGTTGCCAACACTAATCAGATTCATATTTGATGCATTGTTGTTACGCATATTGCGAATATAATCAAATGTAGGTATATACCTAAGCATGTATAATTATTTATATTCCATGTAATTCTTATAGTCTTCATTATTTATTAGGTAGTAAAGACATAAAGACATAAAGACATAAAAGAAAAGTGCAACAAAGAGCCTCTTGGGCCCATCCGAGGTTGCACCCCACCCCCCACCCCCCCCCCCCTCCACCAGTCTCGCCCCTTCAAATCACCTTACTCTACCTGCATAAAAGAAGGCTAATCCCACGAGTATTTATGAACTAATCCCTTCTCTGTATAGTATTTATCTAATCTAATTTTGAAGGAAGCAAGTGTCACTGCATCAGCGACATCCCCTGGTAGCATATTCCAATGTCCTACAACCCTTCTACTGACAAATGACTGTCGTAGCCTAGTCCTACTTTGTTTCATAATGAGTTTATGCTGATGACCTCTAACTCGATTTTCCCTATTGAACTCAAACATACCCTTTAAATATCCAGAATGCTGACTATTTACAAATTTGAAGACTTCAATTAGATCTCCTCTTAGCCTTCTATATCTAAGTGAAAACATACCCAATTTTTTTTAATCTATCTTCATAAGGTAAGCTACCAAGACAATTAACCATTTTTGTTGCCCTTCTTTGAACTCTTTCTAACAACCAGCAATCTTTCTCATATGTTGGAGACCAGGCTTGTACACAATACTCCAAATGTGGTCTAACGTATGCACAATACAGTTTTGTTATTACCTTTTCACTCTTGTAGGAAACATTTCTGTTAATGGCCCCTAGCATTCTAAGTGCCTTTTTCCTAGCTTCTACAACCTGGTCTGACGCTGATAGTCTATTGTTTACCACGACACCTAAATCTCTTTCCTTTTCAATCTGCTCCATTTTCTGCCCACCCATTTCATACCTATGTTTACTGCTAACCCGTCCAGCGTGCATAATCTTACATTTAC
>JAXIVJ010010532.1:0-17500 GCA_036785665.1 Chirona hameri | reverse complement strand
CAGAGAACAGAACAGAGAACAGAACAGAGAACAGAACAGAGAACAGAACAGAGAACAGAACAGAGAACAGAACAGAGAACAGAACAGAGAACAGAACAGAGAACAGAACATAGAACAGAACAGAGAACAGAACAGAGAACAGAACAGAGAACAGAACAGAGAACAGAACAGAGAACAGAACAGAGAACAGAACAGAGAACAGAACAGAGAACAGAACAGAAAACAGAACAGAGAACAGAACAGAGAACAGAACAGAGAACAGAACAGAGAACAGAACAGAGAACAGAACAGAGAACAGAACAGAGAACAGAACAGAGAACAGAACAGAGAACAGAACAGAGAACAGAACAGAGAACAGAACAGAGCACATAACAGAGAACATAACAGAGAACATAACAGAGAACATAACAGAACATAACAGAGAACAGAACAGAGAACAGAACAGAGAACATAACAGAGAACAGAACAGAGAACAGAACAGAGAACAGAACAGAGAACAGAACAGAGAACAGAACAGAGAACAGAACAGAGAACAGAACAGAACATATAACAGAACATAGAACAGAACAGATAACAGAACAGATAACAGAACAGATAACAGAACAGATAACAGAACAGATAACAGAACAGATAACAGAACAGATAACAGAACAGATAACAGAACATAGAACAGAACAGAGAACAGAACAGAGAACAGAACAGAGAACAGAACAGAGAACAGAACAGAGAACAGAGAACAGAACAGAGAACAGAACAGAGAACAGAACAGAGAACAGAACAGAGAACAGAACAGAGAACAGAACAGAGAACAGAACAGAGAACAGAACAGAGAACAGAACAGAGAACAGAACAGAGAACAGAACAGAGAACAGAACAGAGAACAGAACAGAGAACAGAACAGAGAACAGAACAGAGAACAGAACAGAGAACAGAACAGATAACATAACAGAGAACAGAACATAGAACAGAACAGAGAACAGAACAGAGAACAGAACAGAGAACAGAACAGAGAACAGAACAGAGAACAGAACAGAGAACAGAACAGAGAACAGAACAGAGAACAGAACAGAGAGCAGAACAGAGAACAGAACAGAGAACAGAACAGAGAACAGAACAGAGAACAGAACAGAGAACAGAACAGAGAACAGAACAGAGAACAGAACGGAGAACAGAACAGAGAACAGAACAGAGAACAGAACAGAGAACAGAACAGAGAACAGAACAGAGAACAGAACAGAGAACAGAACAGAGAACAGAACAGAGAACAGAACAGAGAACAGAACAGAGAACAGAACAGAGAACAGAACAGAGAACAGAACAGAGAACAGAACAGAGAACAGAACAGAGAACAGAACAGAGAACAGAACAGAGAACAGAACAGAGAGCAGAACAGAGAACAGAGCAGAGAACAGAGAGAAGAACTGAGAACAGAGAGGTGACGTTTGTTGCCCGGCAGCTGTAACTACAGTTGGGGTTTTGGCGCGTGTGTCTTACATCGAGACATTTCGTCGAACCAATGTGGGCGACAAATACAACATTAATGCAACACTTGATCGGGATACACCACGATCCCGCTTACGCAGCTGATAATTCACAGTGCGCAGACTTAGCAAATTTGACTGCAAGTGCAGTATATTGATTATTTTCTCACACTGGGGCTTGATATAATATATTTATGCAAAAACACGATTCGTCGTTGATGATTGATGAAGCCCATGTAGGCTTTGCAAACTCGTATTATACGACACATTATCTGGAAAAACGCATCTTCCATCGCCATTCATCATCATTCCCATGTTCCTTAAGTTACCATTGTTGCACCAGCTTATCGCTGTTGCATATAAAGAGCATCATCGCAACAGTTTTGTTTTTAGCATGGTATACTCAGCAAATAAACAGCAACCAAGCTATGCGGAGAATATCCTATAGCTGGAAATCACTCCCGTAAAGCAGTCAACGATGAGACGTCCCAGATTAAACGATTACGGCACAATAATATAAACAGTCACCAATAACTCGCCCGACGAACCCAGCACCCCAGCACCGTAAAATGACTCGCGAACTGTTTATCCAAAGACGTTGCGTCCGTTAAACCCACGCCTTGGCACGACTTACACGCACCAGCGACTCGGAGTTTCTTCACCAGCGACTCGGGAGTTTCTTCACCAGCGACTCGGGAGTTTCTTCATCAGCGACTCGGGAGTTTCTTCACCAGCGACTCGGGAGTTTCTTCACCAGCGACTCGGGAGTTTCTTCACCAGCGACTCGGAGTTTCTTCACCAACGACTCGGAGTTTGTTCACCAGCGACTCAGAGTTTCTGGTAGACAAACGTTATGCCCTGTTTGGTCGTCTCGAAGTATCCATCTGTGACGGTGTGCGCCACTCTGCGCCACAGACCGCGGTCCTCCATGCTCTTCATGTGAGTCAGCAGCTGGCTATATTCCTCCGCGATGAAGATATACTCCAGACGCATCACGTTGACGATGTACCCACCTGAATAACACGGTGACGGTGACGTCACTGTAACGTAACAACGGCGATGCGTGCAAACGAGATGAGTGGCAAGAATGGTTGCGTTTATATTTTGGCGGGGATAAAATTGTCGAGTTTACTATTTTAATATATGGATTTGTTAAAGTGGATTTTGGAGGACGGACTTGTCGATCTGATTGATACCTGCAGGTGTCTGATATCGACTAAGATTATTAGATGCTGGCATAGATAGATCGATGTCCAATAATACCTACCCTACCATCATTGTTTTTTTTATCTGTTCTGCAGGTGTGCATAGGATCGATTATTTGTCCTGCATAAGGACACTCCTTCGAAACTATAGGACTTCTGCGTCCCGAATGAGCCTTGAGTGACGAGATTGGGCGTTGCGATATTAGCTGGGAATTTGTTTTTAATGAGCAGAGAAGTTGTCTTAAGGCGTACCTGGTTTACAGATGCGGATCATCTCGTCCAGTGCGGTGATGGGACAGTGGCCGGGGACGAACGCTCCGGCCACCACAGCTGCGTCGTATGTGTTGTCCTCCACGTCAATCCGGTGGTCACCAATCACGTCCTGCCAACACGGCATGCCCCTGTGATGTCCGCTCGAAACCAGTAATAACTGGATTTATAGCTGTCGATATCATCAACATCTGAGCGACTTCCTCAAATAAATGTGGACTTTGATGTCAAGCAAGGGTGACAATTTAGTCTGGTTGACAACATCGATGAGTTATTTGTATTTTTTATCGTATAAATAACCAGATATCTGCTTTGGTTAAAATTATGCCATTGTAATGCAATGAAATCCGTGAGCGTGTATTGACATGCTCGAATTCTTACATCACCGTAGTAATCGTACTTATCGCTATTGGCACACACAGAGGCGGAACAACCAATACATATTATTTAGGTTTAAACATATAGAAGTTTCACTGTGCCGCAGTTCCACTCAGACTGTCCCGAATTGTTTCTGCATAAAACCAAATAGTAGCGAAACTTTTGCTCGAAAAAGGAAGTTCAATTTGTTCGAAATGAACAAAAAGCATGTGATAATTTGTGTAAAAAATCTCGGCTTTCTCTTCCCCTTGGCCACCAGTATCTCTGAGCGAGTCACACGGGCAATCAATATACCATCAACAATGTCGCTGTTCTTACATTAATGATGCGCCGATAGATGCTATGCTTCTGGGAGAGTTTGATCATTTCCACCGATGGTTCGAGAGCGTCCAGGTTTGTAATGCCTGCGTTGTAGAGCTGTGGGAAAGGGGCGTTTTTTAAAGTTAAAGTCAAGTTTGACCTGAATATATTATGTACCTGAATCTATTTTGTGTCAGTATTTCTCTAGACTGTAGCCCTGCTCTATTATCGGTTATGTTCTGTTTACACATTTATTTTACCAGTGACCATTACATTGTTCCATGCGACATTCCGCACTAGCATATGTCGGTAAAGTTAACATCGTAAATGATACGCGACTCGTCCACATCAATAACCTCGAGATTGATTACGCCCTCTGCTGAACACGTGTCTCTGAAATCCACGTCTGCAGCTTACCCGCTGACCCACAAGGCCCGTGCCCGAGGCGATGTCCATGACCTTCAGTTGACCTCTGGGGATCGGGCCATCGGCCGGGAACACGCTGAGAAGGACCTCAGAAGCCAGATGCGGCCCGTTCAGCACCTCGATTGGAAAGGTCTTCAGAAAGGCGGAGAGGTTTGGGTCAGTTAATTGCTGTCAGAATGCGCCGAACTTTGAAGATAGTGATGGTTTTATTATCCAAATAAGCATACCGTCCTGTCGTGGGCTCTCTGAAATAACTATTTATTGTTGTAGAATGAGCATATGCACAAGTTTAAAAAAACAAAAAACACAATGGGTATGGGTGTTTCTGTGTAAGACAATCTGAAATATAGGTAGGTAAAAGTAAGTCATTTCTCTGATGAAGTATACACGCTCTATTATTTTGTATCTTTATGAGTTTGCACATACTTCTGCGGCGATGTTCCATGTTTGCCGAGCTTCTTGCTCTCTTTTTCTTGAAGTATTTTTTTCGCGCTTGTTTACATTTTTTGTTTCCGTTGCATAAAATGGCACCTCTTTGCTAAGGTGAGTTCACGTAAAAAATGCATCATATAATTGTAAACAAGGTTAAAAAGAATATGTGGACTGGATGCCCTGGTGCCAACTTATTAATAGCAAACTCTCTCAAAGCCAGTTACCTCTCAAAGTGTCGGAGACAGCTCGTCACGGTCGTGGCTCAGATTCACTTGCCTTAGTTTAATTTTGTATCGTTATTATAAATGTCTGTGATTGATATAAGCAGCAACATATGCTATTTCTTGTCGCTCTGTTGTTGTTTTAACGTCTCCGATTATGAAGAGAACAAAATCTGCTTTACTACTGTCACATTCTGTTGGATGAAACGTTCCGATGCAGGTCGTTTTTGTTTGGACGATTGCTCTAAACACACTGATATTGCTGGTACGAATCAAAGCGCTACTACGATCCAGATGGCTGTTATGTCTAAGTAAAGTGTAAACGTTAACTGAAATAAAAAGCGACCTGTGGAGCTGTGACAATGCGCGGTTACCAAGCGCGAGCTGCTGCGCGGTTACCAAGCGACAGCTGACAATGCGCGGTTACCAAGCGCGAGCTGCTGCGCGGTTACCAAGCGACAGCTGACAATGCGCGGTTACCAAGCGCGAGCTGCTGCGCGGTTACCAAGCGCGAGCTGCTGCGCGGTTACCAAGCGACAGCTGACAATGCGCGGTTACCAAGCGCGAGCTGCTGCGCGGTTACCAAGCGACAGCTGACAATGCGCGGTTACCAAGCGCGAGCTGCTGCGCGGTTACCAAGCGCGAGCTGCTGCGCGGTTACCAAGCGACAGCTGACAATGCGCGGTTACCAAGCGCGAGCTGCTGCGCGGTTACCAAGCGACAGCTGACAATGCGCGGTTACCAAGCGCGAGCTGCTGCGCGGTTACCAAGCGCGAGCTGCTGCGCGGTTACCAAGCGACAGCTGACAATGCGCGGTTACCAAGCGCGAGCTGCTGCGCGGTTACCAAGCGACAGCTGACAATGCGCGGTTACCAAGCGCGAGCTGCTGCGCGGTTACCAAGCGACAGCTGACAATGCGCGGTTACCAAGCGCGAGCTGCTGCGCGGTTACCAAGCGACAGCTGACAATGCGCGGTTACCAAGCGCGAGCTGCTGCGCGGTTACCAAGCGACAGCTGACAATGCGCGGTTACCAAGCGACAGCTGACAATGCGCGGTTACCAAGCGCGAGCTGCTGCGCGGTTACCAAGCGACAGCTGACAATGCGCGGTTACCAAGCGCGAGCTGCTGCGCGGTTACCAAGCGACAGCTGACAATGCGCGGTTACCAAGCGCGAGCTGCTGCGCGGTTACCAAGCGACAGCTGACAATGCGCGGTTACCAAGCGCGAGAGCTGCTGCGGCGTGTCGCCAGTGTTTACCAACTTTATCAGGCTTGTCACGTGTTGAGCCCTGAAACAGGTTAGGCACGCTCGGTTTAGTGCCCGCTTGTCCTCCATGGACCTATCTTTTCCATAACCGGTCCAACAACCGCAGAAAGTTGACCAACTTTTCAATTATCACGACCAAGGCGTAGGAACAGGGGGGGGGGGGGCATGACCCCATCACCTGTTGGTCTTTTTTTACTAAAAATATCCATTTTGCTTAATGACGAAAATGTGAATGGTAAAATATTCACCAAGGTGAGAAGAGCTCAAATCTGCAAAGAAGTCTTGTCTGGGGGGGGGGGGGGGTTGGTTTCTCTCAAGACGACATCGACGTTTCACTGCCCCCCCCCCCCCCCACACACATACTTCATGACGTTCCAACGTCCCTGATCAAGACCATGAGATGCTTCCACGAATCTATTTCGAATGAACATCACCTTCCTTTTAAGAATATAGGAGACTAGAGTGATTAAATTTACATACACACCAAAGACCAGTTGAATATGAAAATTAATTAGAGACAAGTTAAAAAGTAATGAAGTGTTTATACTGAAGTGAGATGAATTTGTATATTAGTGGGCACGGGAAGATGCTATTCGCTTGAGAGAATACAAAAAACAACAACATTGAACTAGGTACTGTTGGTGAGTTTTTATATAACTGTGCTGAGTGTGCTCTCACAATGGGGGAAAAAAACAAATGTGAAGAAACTAATCCTTGCGGCGGACATCCTTGCGGCAGTAATATTTTTCGGTACGTAAGTCAAAAGATATATGCATTTTTAACGTTCTTACTAATATTGTATGTACTTAAGTGTGTACTTTTGTATGTACTTTAATAGTGTATGTACTTGTATGTATCAAATTAGTTTTCGGCTACTATTTGTTTACTGTTCGTTTTCGAATTATCAGCTTTCGCATAGAAGCCGTTATCAAGATTGATATAAACTCTAATTTTAAACCTTAAGTTGTCTACTTCTAGCCGTTAATGTTTTATATTCTTCACTTCTTCTTTGTGTATCATATACATAAATATTGATGTATAGAGCATCACACTTCTTATATTTTCTATTTAATAATTTAACTAAAAGACACTATTAGATGTGGATAGCGTTACTACACAAATAATCCCAAAACATATTCCCTCTCGTCATTTAATTAACAAATGCATACACAATTCATGACCACGCTTTATTTTAATTAAGCCATGGTGTTCGTTCTTTGAACAGTTTGTGTTAGATCAACACATTGTCCCGACTAACCATAGACGCCTTCCGATGAGGCTGGTGCCTACCGACACCAACTTCATGGTACTGCCGACCGGCGTCTGCAATACATTAGAACAGCGCACATAGCATGCAAACACATGATAGCTAGGCTTATTGTAGCATGTACTGCAAATTCATATATTGCCGTTCAGTTAGGATAAACATGATTAATTTTGGGATACATGTTCAGAATGGCAATGCTGATTCAGTGCTTAAACGTGCAATGGACATACTGTTAAACAAGGTCTGTGGGTGGCGAGAATCAACTAAAACATCTGTCAATGTCAAGAAGAAGAAGACAAAATGTATATGTCGAATTAATTCACTCTCGCTTTGCCAGCTAACACTATCAGGTCGCGTAGCACAGTGCCTCGCCGGCGCCGACTTACCTCATCGTAGCTGCCGGCGGTGAGGTCATACTCCGCGATGGTCTGCCGTACGTCCGTGTGTCGGGTCAGCCGGGTGATGAGGCGGGGCTCCTCCGCTGCCGACTCTGACGACGGCCGACTCACGGCAGTCGACGGCATGACGCCACTGGCCGAGACCCCGTCTGAGAACAGCCGCGCGTCTCAGCAGAGAACAGCCGCGCGTCTCAGTCGAGAACAGCCGCGCGTCTCAGTCGAGAACAGCCGCGCGTCTCAGTCGAGAACAGCCGCGCGTCTCAGTCGAGAACAGCCGCGCGTCTCAGTCGAAAACAGCCGCGCGTCTCAGTCGAGAACAGCCGCGCGTCTCAGTCGAGAACAGCCGCGCGTCTCAGTCGAGAAAAGCCGCGCGTCTCAGTCGAGAACAGCCGCGCGTCTCAGTCGAAAACAGCCGCGCGTCTCAGCAG
The DNA here is from genome assembly GCA_036785665.1 of Chirona hameri. NCBI lineage: Eukaryota > Metazoa > Arthropoda > Thecostraca > Balanomorpha > Balanidae > Chirona > Chirona hameri. The sequence continues at coordinate 9,427 of JAXIVJ010010532.1, read as the reverse complement.
AGAACAGCCGCGCGTCTAAGTCGAGAACAGCCGCGCGTCTCAGTCGAGAACAGCCGCGCGTCTCAGTCGAGAACAGCCACGCGTCTCAGTCGAGAACAGCCACGCGTCTCAGTCGAGAACAGCCGCGCGTCTCAGTCGAGAACAGCCGCGCGTCTCAGTCGAGAACAGCCGCGCGTCTCAGTCGAGAACAGCCGCGCGTCTCAGTCGAAAACAGCCGCGCGTCTCAGCAGAGAACAGCCGCGCGTCTAAGTCGAGAACAGCCGCGCGTCTATGTCGAGAACAGCCGCGCGTCTCAGTCGAGAACAGCCACGCGTCTCAGTCGAGAACAGCCGCGCGTCTCAGCAGAGTATCCCGCGACACGCGCCTCGGCTGTCTGTGCGCCGGTCCAGGGTCAGCTTATAAAGGAACCCGCGTGTCGCCCGTCCCCACCCGAGCGGACCAATCGGAGCGACTCAGAAGCCAGAGCAGAAAAACGCAAACAGAGCGCAGAGCCACCTGCACTGTGTTTATCCAAGTGGGCTGGTGTGTGCTGCTGTTGTATGTGGGGCAGTGGAGTGCGCACTTAATTTCTAGGAACGGCAGGCTTAAAATCCACTCTTGTGTTGTAATAAGGAATATTATATGCATATGGTGCTATAAATATCACTGATAAATATTGCAATTGGGCATGCGGAGTAGAAGTAAGTGTGGTTTCCATCAGGTATGTCGTATTCAACCTTCTATTATATATTTGTACTCTTTGAACTTCAACTTCATCCATTTGATAAGCTTTATTCTGGGCATTTAAAATACTATTATTATGAGACTTTGGAGCACTGAGGCTGAGACGCAGGGGCGTAGGAACTATGTTTAAGTTGGGGGGGGGGGGGGGGGGGGGGGTCAGGAGGCATTCTGAAGTTGATTCTTTCCATGCAACGCCCATAGGCGTAATGTTAACCCTCGCCCTACGGGGGGGCCTGACGGGCCCCCCTGAGGTTTTTCTTGAATAACTTTTGACACATCGGGTGCATCTTGCTGACATTTTTGGTAGCTGAGTTTACAACAATTATACGTAGGATGTAAAACATTATTTGAAATTGGTTAAGTATTTTGGGAGATATTAATGTTTTGATGACGTCATGTTGGTAAAAAATGAGAAATATTTGAAAAATCGTAGAAAACAGAGTTTTAAAGCCAATTACAAACTCAATTCACCAAAGATACAAAATGGCATTTTCTTTAAAATTGAAATCTCGGATTTTCAAAATATTGGGGTTTGACCCCTAAAATTAAAAAAAAACTGTTTTTTTTTTAAATCCCCACAAAATCAAAATTTTCAAAGATATTAGAAAAACCGGAATATATGTGAGAGAACTGAGTATTGAAAATACTCAAACCAAATGTCAAAGCAATATCTCCATTATTTACTGAGTGATGGCTTCCTAAGTGTAAGAAACTGATGACGTCATTTTTTAAAATAACTTCTTTTTTTGGACAAGATACGAACAAATAATTATTTTTTATTATTTCTGAGCCAAAACTGGTCTAGGAACATGCCTTTTGATTTACATTTATCAATTTCTAATTTTGAGGTTTTCTGAAGAGCAAAATCGCTGTTCTGGACGTGGTAAATCAGAGGTTGACCTGGAAGGTCACCCGTTGACCTGAAACCTAAAATTCGCATACTGTTAGATTCCTCTCATGACAGTCAACATGCTGGTTCTTACCGCATTGCTCTAAGTTGCTTGGTTTGGAAGTTAACGGGGGGGGGGCCTGTTAGGCCCCCCGTAGGGCAAAGGTGAAAAAAGCTCCCGTAGGGCGAGGGTTAAAATCCAAAATGTTGGGGGGGGGGGGGTGCCCCCTGCCTCCTGTTCCTACGCGTATGCTGAGACGTTACCTCTGCTGAGGTGGAGGATAATGGTGTTGTCCCTTCTTCTTTTCCTCGAATATTTAGCCCATGAATTAGTTTGGCATACCAAGTAGGACAGTGGATTACCGATCGCCTTCAGTTCTAACTTTTGAATATACATTGGTTAGAGCTGCTGCGAGGAGCATTATTCTTATGATTAAAACCATTAGGGTTGATGACCTTAACTTCGATGTATACAAACGTTAAATTACTGATAGACTGCATTGATATTTCGGCTACAGGCCTTTGTCAAAATTACATATGAGTGAATAAAATGTTTACATGAATGACAATGATACAAAGTATGTGCATCGAACTCGCCGCCGAGTTTGAAACATTTTCAGGTAATTCTCGTGATCGCATTTTTCGCAACTACCTCCATCTACGTGTCGGCGATTTTTCACTCCTTAGCTAATCATACATCTAGGTAAAGTCACAATCATACGCAAACAGACGCAGTAAGCACATCTTTCTAATATAGGCACTTATACAACACATCACACACACACCCTAATGTATGTATTTTCATAAGCAAACGCAATCATAACTGAAGTTCATACCCTACACTCTCTGAAGCTGAAGCTCATACACTGTATATGATACACTGTATGCACAGGTAGTGTATGAGCTTCAGCTTCAGAGAGTGTAGCGTATGAACTTCAGTTATGATTGCGTTTGCTTATGAATGTGCATACATTAGAGGGGGGGGGGGGGGGGGGGGCGAGGCCGGAGAATGTGATGTGTTATATAAGTGCCTATATTAGAAAGGTGTGCTTATTGCGTCTGTTTGCGTATGATTGTGACTTTACCTAGATGTATGATTAGCTAAGGAGTGAAAAATATCTGACACGTAGATGGAGGTAGTTGCGAAAAATGCGATCACGAGAATTACCTGAAAATGTTTAAAACTCGACGACGAATTCGATGCACATATTTTGTATCATTGTCATTCATGTAAACATTGTATTCACTTATATGTCATTTTGACAAAGGCCTGTGGCCGAAATATCAATACAGTCTATCAGTAATTTAACGTTTTTATACATCGAGGTTAAGGTCATCAACCCTAATGGTTTGAATCAATTTGAATATACATTTGTATTCCATTGTCTTTATTTTAAAATTAAAACTATACAAACCAGCAGGGCTTATTTTAAGGGAAAATCACTGGGGGTGTTGATAAGATCCAAACAACGCATACGAAGGCAAAAATACGTAAGCATGACTCTGGTCTCTGATGGCATATGCCAGTTAACCCGCCATTGGATGGGGGGGGGGGGCGTTTTTTCGCACCCTGACGAACTTTCGCAATATCTCATAAACCAATAGAGTTATCGACGAAAAACTTCGGGTACCATCTCCTACATCAATTGTAAGTCTTCTGTGCAAAAATGAAGCAATTTAGTCGACAAAATCGAGATAGCGAATTTAGTGACGTCACTACACACGAGTTCGACGAAAAAATCAGCCAAATTTTAACAGACCGTACAAATGAGATATTATGAGCAAAATGCGATACAAAAACGTCAAAAGATAGCGGATGGCAAGAGCTACAACATAGCTTCCTCGGAATTATGAACATTTTGGTTTTTGACCCCCCAAAAAATGAAAACAAAAACAATGAAAAAATGCCCTCAAAGTCAAAATTGTCAAACATGAAAAAAACGGAATATATGTTGGCGAACCAGATGTGTAAAATACCCAAACCAAATTGAAAAGCAATATCTTTATTTTTGACTGACGTGGCTCCCTAAGTATGAGTAATTCATGACGTCATATTTTTTAATTGCGTTTTTGTTTGCTTTTAGTCACCAGATACAGACAAATAAATGCCGGCACTGTATTTCTGAGACAAAAATAGTCTAGAAGCATGCCTTTTTTATTTAGATTGATCAATTTCAAATTTTGCCCTTATGTGACCTGACCTTGACCTGAGCTTGACGTTAACCTTACTTAAATGAGGTCAGATGGTAAAATGACTATCACTATCGAATTATACATGTAGCATAACTCATAAAACATATGTTGCATGACTTTCGTATATATTTTGCGCATAGTGACCTTTTGTGACCTGACCTTGACCTTGATTTTTGCCAACAATCTCACTTTAGCTCATGCGGGATGTGTATTATACCTTTGAGAGCACTCTGGGTGATCATGGTCTCAATTGAAGGCTTTGGATGGAAAGTATGGTCCATACACTAAAATACCTTGATTTTGACATTTTACCTGACCGTGACCTGACATGTGACCTCAATTTGCAACTTAAGAGTATGCTTTATATTTCTCTCATTGAGAGCTTTCGAATGCCGCCTTGTGCGTCTCGCTGCGATGATTGGTTCGTAAGATAACCAGGGGCGAAACACGCCCCCCCCCCCCCCCTCCGCCAATGGAAGGTATCGGGAAACCCCAGCCAATGCAAAGTTAACCGTTTTGTTTTGCCTAACAATTCACGCCATACCATAGGTGTAAACATGCTATTTTGTATTGCTACAACGTACTTCTTTCTGCACCCTTTTCATTACCGAGCGGGCGCCAAGCGCCCGTGAGGTTTCTCATCAACTTACTAGACACATTCAAGGCCGTATGACACATTTACATTTGACCCAGCTGGACCCGGCCCGACCCGGCCCGACCCGGCCATACAGACGCTTTTCGGAAGCTAATAACTTTGCAACCACTGCTTCGATTGAGATCGGATGTTCACCATTGGATAGGACCATCAAATCAATTTTGATTTTCTTATAATGCGTTCTGATAGGGGTGGTACCACAGCGCGTGGCACCCGCAGACGTCGAAATGAACAAAAATAATTATTGATAAAAAATGGTTTATTTATCGAAGCATTCGTTTTGTATACGCTGAAGCATGCAGCCGCTCAGGACGTACTCCCTTTTGGCGGATTCGAGAAAGGAGATCATGTACAATTTAATTAAACTTAATGTTTATGTTGGCATGCATGGCCTGGCAATTTTTATGGAGGACTTTCCTCTGACAGTCCTCTCTGTGTCCTCCCGGCAGGCTGTTGTCCTCTGACACTCATCCAAGCAGGCTTGTGTCCTTTGACAGTCCTCCCTGTGTCCTTCTGACAGGCTGGTGTTCGCTTACAGTCCTCCCGTGTCCTCCTGGAAGGCTTTTGTCCCCTGACACTCATCTTTGCAGGCTGATGTCTGACATTCTTCCCTGTGTCCTTCCTGCAGGCTGGTGTCCTCTGACAATCTTCCCGTGTCCTCCCGGCAGGTTGTTGTCCTCTGACACTCATCCCGTCAAGCTGGTGTCCTCTGACAGTCATCCCTGTGTCCTCCTTGCAGGCTGATGTCCTCTGACAATCTTCCCGTGTCCTCCCGGCAAGCTGGTGTCCTCTGACAGTCTTCCCCGTGTCATTCCGGCAGGCTGTTGTCCTCTAGCGTGTGTTTAAGAGGATCGAGTAGAAAAAACTTAAATTTTCCTTTTTTTCTTTCTTTCTTCCTTAGTTAAAAAATTGGAAACGCAGATAAATGTACAATAAAGTAGAAAACAGCATGTCATGCGACTCGATAGCATAAGTTCATGATGATTTAATTGATAATTGTTTGTAAATTTTGAAACTTTTGTTCAAAAAATATTTGAACGTTTTTACATAAATATTTTTTTCCTTAGCTGGATCAGCATTAAATTGACGAGTCTAAATATATATTTTTGTTATTCATTTTTCTTTGATTTGATAAAAGTTGGCAAATTTAAAATAGACATAAAAAACATAATCGAGCAAAATTGGTATGTTATTGTTGAGGCGTTTATTAAAGTTGCAAAACAAACACACAGAAATCGTTTAAGTTCATAAAGGAAAGAGTTAGAGCCAAATAAAAAATGAAAAAAAATCAAGGACTTTAAAAAATGAAGAAAAAAAATCATTTTCCTATGTGAAAATGCGCGCTGATTACGAATCCGAGATTTCCTATAGCAAAAATATTTTACTTTAGCCACAAAATGCGAAAGAAAACCACGATCATCAAGAACCGTAAAAAATAACCTATTTCGAAAAACAGGCAAACTCCGTCGCTAAAAAAAACGTTCTGCGCATGCGCGAGTTTGGGTGGGTTGTGCCGCCATGCCCTACGACTCCAACGTCCCCGCTGTCGTACCATCCTTCTGGAGCCCACCTTCGGAGGCATGGCAGCGGGTAACAGCTCGCCTGTGGTGCCCGGCCAGCTGCCGGCTAGTAAGCCGGAAAAAAAAACTGGCACACCAGCTCCATGGACCAGATCGCCGCTGCCCGGCAGGAGAAGACTGCCCGCTGCGTCCCTTTAAGCAGCTCGTGACCTATGCTCACTCTTCAGCGGGCCAATCCGTCGAGTGCTCCTGCGAGAAGAAGATTAAAAAACAAGCAGGGCCTCATCAACGCCATATACCTACACATCAGAGATGCGGCTCACCATCGTGGTGAGGAAGTAAACCAGCAAAGGACCCGACTGATAAACAAAAGCTATCAGACGGTCGCCCTCAATGCCGACAACACAATCGACCTGGGGCTGCCGGTTCTTGGACAGGCTCCAAACGTGAGACAAAAACATCGCACATCTTATTTTTGCAACTTTAAGTTTAAACATAATATAGATACCTTGAAAAACACAGATATAACCAATAACCAATAATAAACATAAATAATAACCGATAATAACCGACGATACAACCGTTCAAACAACAGTTCAGATAAGTACACTCAGGGACAAAGATCAAGTATACGTACGCCCGCTGCTAGGATCGCGGTCGCGGGAGCCGGGTGGTGGTCCTCCAAGTAATTGGAGGGTCCCTCGTGCGTTGACTTGCTTGTTGATTGAAGGATCCATTTCTCGTATGAAAATAGCCTCCAGCGCTATTAGGCGCCGCTTATCCTGTGCCTTTGTCAGTATCTTTGTGTTCTGGGTCATAAGCTGCCGAGTCAGACTTTCATAGTGGTGCTGTAGTGTATGGGTAAGGGTTGTTCTAGGTCAGTGGTTCCCAACCTTTTTTGGTCAGTTCCCCACTTGTCAAGCTCTAATGTCCGCATTCCCCCCCCCCCCCCCCCCAAGGTCCATCATTGCAAGCATTTTGTACATGTAAAATTAGCGTACTCATCATACTGCATTGTATTCGAAAGAGAGATCGGATACAAACACTGAACGCATGGTCACACTGACAGATGCATTGTCACATGACCTCTGTGCAGCTGTGCTGTCAATGCGATGACTGTGTCTGCTTCTTCGCAGTCAGTGTTCCGATTCTCGGATCAGTTCTAGATATCGCACACCGGAGGTCAGCTTCGACATCTTTGAGCTGGTTTCTGCCTTTCGTTTTCAGTGCCACAAGTGCTGAGAATGCCTGTTCGCAGATAAATGTAGAGGAAAACGGAATGAGATTTCGCAGTGCATTCTCGGAGGTTTTGGGGTAGACGTGTCTCATCTTTGCCCCAAAAGTCTCCCTTTTCGAGCGCCCGAAACTCATCCTTTGCCTCAGAGCCTGTATGTTAAGTCTATGAACTCCTCCTGTAGATTGGCTGGCACCTGATCCACAGAACACTTGAAAGGGTCCCGAGTCAATGCCATTGAGATGTCTGTATCGACCTCTGGAAATACCGGATGAACTCCCCCTTGAGAGCCAACATGTGTTCTGAGATGTGTTCTTTCAAACCGTCATCAATGGGGGCCGGCGGTGTCTAAAATGTCACTCAAGCGTGGGAAGTTTCGCGTACTTCCGTCCGCAGGTTCTTTTTCCACAGCTCCAGCTTGGCTATGAAGGCTTGATTGCATCGATGTGCGTAATCATATTATGGCGGGGTCCCTGCAGCTTTCGGTTCAACTCGTTCAAGGCCTCAAATATATCCGTGAGGTAGGCTAGTGAAGCCTCGTGTTCGAGCTTTGCAAGCTCTTCCTTTCCACTCTCCTTGAGGAACTGGTCCACCTCATGTCTGAGCTCGAAGTATCGGTTCAGCATAGTACCTTTTGAGAGCCACCTAACCTCTGTGTGATAGAGCAGATCAACGTGCGGTGCGTCGGCATCCTTTGCAGAGCTCACGGAACAGGCGTGTGTTGAGAGCTGAACTTTTAACACAGTTCACCCGTTTTTATTACATGCTTCAGCACCGACTTCAATGGTTCGGGGAGGGTTTTAGACACGAGCGCCTCCCGGTGTATCATACAGTGGATAGCGATCACTGCTGGGTTTTTCCGTTTCACCAGCGTAACAAACCCCGATTTGGAACCTAGCATAGCTGGGGCACCATCTGTGCAAACACCCACCAGCTTGTCCCATTCCAGGGCCTCTTGCTCAAAAGAATGTCGAAATCATTGCCATGACATCAGCTGCCTTTGTTGTTGTGGTCAATGGCCGGCAGAAGAGAAGGTCATCCTTGATAGTGTCGTCTTCGAGAAAACGAACAAAGACCATGAGCTGCGAGATGTTGGAGACATCGGTGGATTCATCGAGCTGGATCGCGAAAAATGGGGAGGCCTTCACCTTGTCAACCACCTGCTCCTTGATGTCTTCTGACATACCAACCACGCGATCTCTAATCATGTTGTTTGACAGGGGGATTTGCTTCAGTTTGTTTGCTGCTTCCTCTCCCAGAATCAGCTTTGCACAGTCAATCAACATGGTTTTACCAATCGTATGTGGTTTTTTGTTTCGAGCTATTTGTAGGGCAACCTTGAAGGACGCCTCTGTTGCTGCTTGTGATGTCCTGCCTGAATGTGCCACTCTCATCCAGTTTCAGTCTTTTAAGACCCTGCACTTTTAGCTGAAAGAATGCTTTATCCTTACAGGCCAACTCACCATGCGCTCTCTGCAGGTGCATCTTGAGCTGGAATGGTTTCATTGAATCATTTGCCAGCACCTTGTGACAAATCACACACTGTGGACATTGTATGCCGTCTTTGACAATGAAAGTAAATCCATGCTCCATATATTCTTCCTGATATTGACGTTTTTTAGTTGGTGCCATTGTACGTTATTTCTGCAGTACGACCACGCTCACCCAAAATAAACACCAATTAAACACTCCGCACACCCCGTCCTCCCCTACGAGCTATACCGCATCAGTCTTGTGCGTCTCAAGGCGGCCTTATGAAGGCCTTGCCTTATAACCGTGCGTCTCGTGGCGGTAACTCATCTCGCGGTGTTGAGAAAACAGAGCAAATTTGTAGGGTGTCTATGACTGCTCGTGCGATAATGCACGCCGCGCCTCTCTTGCGGAGATCTCCTTTTAGCAACGGTACGATAAAAACGACGGCGCATTTTGTTGCAGAGTGCACACTGCACATCATTGAATGAATTACTTAACAGTCACTAAGGATTTTGATGTTTACATATGCTATTTGACATCGATGTGTCCATAACGTCGCCTAATTTATTGCTGATTTTCATTATACAAAGCATTACTGTTCGAATAGTTGAAGACAATTTTGGAGAGAAAAAATGAACATAATTTGACATTTGCCTCTTATCACGTATAAATGTGACATTTGGAAGCCTGTCATTCGCCTCCTGACCCTGTCAGGTGCATACGATTGGGCAACACAGACT
>JAXIVJ010010531.1:0-46823 GCA_036785665.1 Chirona hameri | reverse complement strand
GTGTCTGCCCCTGACAGGATGAACTCCTGCCCAGGGCTACATCTACTGCCCCGATGTAAACGGCCTTACCGAGGCCGTGCTCCTGCAGGAGCTGGTGACCCAAGGGGTCACGGAGGTTGTTGAGGATGGAGGTCCCAAAAGCCGGGACCGAATCCCATGATCAAGCTCCGGTTCCGGGGGCTAGACCTGCCTCAGCAGATTTACTGCGGCCTACATCAGAGCCGCAGGTAACTGAGTGGACCCCGGGCGCCCCAGCAGTGCCGATACTGCTGGCGCTTCGGCCACCACCAGCGGAACTGCCACGCCCGTCTCCCCACCCTGCGGGAAGTGCGCCTCGTCGCACGAGACAGCCCACTGTGACTGTGGCGGACACCGCAGCGATGCGCCTGCGTGTCGTGCGGCGGACCCCACGCCGCGTGTCCCGGGACTGCCCGGCCAGACGGACAGTGGTCGAACAGACCAAGGCCCGACGGGCGACGCTGATCGCCCCGCCTCCCACCCCAGCGCTGGCTCCCAGCGTGTGGCCGCTGCTGCCAACCCCGAGCCCGACTCACGCCCTCTCCCCCCGTTCGGTCCCCACGCGGGGTCCTCCCCACCGGTGCAGGCGGCTGCTCAGGTCGAGCGCCCCTGCGAGCCCTGCCCCTCCCAAGCCAAGTCCAACACGGGACTCTGGCTGTGCCCCAGTGCACCCCTCGCCCACCCCCGCACGAACATCTGGCGGAGTCCCCCAGCTGGGTCCCAGGACTCAGGTCCCCAGAGCACCAGGGGGTCGGTCCACGGAGGAAGACTCCGACGACTCGTCCTGCAGGCGAGTCGGACACCTCACTGCTCCGAGCCGTCACCCGCCGCGTGACCAGCCACCGCACCCAGCTCGCCCCTCCCGCTCCCCGCCCTCCCGCCGCTCCCTCCTCGCCCGCCCTCCCGCCCCCCCTCCCCGCTCCCCAGCCGCTCCATCTCCCCGCCCCCCTGCTCCCTCTCCCCGCCCTCCCCCCTCCCCCCTCCCCTGCTCTCAGAGGAAAGCAACTCGGCTTCCAGCCATCCGCCCCGCCCAGCTCCCTACAGATAGGTCGAGCCGCCCCCGCTCCCGCCCCCAATGCAGGCGTACCCGGCGACCGCGAGGCAAGGTCTGGAAGTAAGAAGTAACTCACGATGAATAACAAACAATCAGAATTCGTCCTCCAATGGAATGTTAGATCATTAATATCCCATTGGGGGCAATTCAAACATTATGTCTTAAATAATAATCCGTTAGTAGCCGCTGTCCAGGAAACCCATTTTATTGACGCCGACTTTAATAATTATACTCTTAAAATACCCGGATATAGCCTTTATACAAACAACGTAAATGCGTCACCGCGCCGAGGCGGCTCGGCTTTGCTTATTTCAAACCAACTTTTGCCTTCGGAACTCTCTCCGCGGCCAAATTATGCTGGACCTACTGGACCGGCATAATTTGGTCTTCCTTAACGACCAATCACCCACACACGTACACCACTCAGGAGGCGTGTTGACTTACAGCGCCATTGATCTCGCCTTCGCCACACCACGCATCGCGACTCTTTTTACATTTAATGCACAATCTGACCCTCTTTTTAGCGATCATTACCCCATTCACTTAGAACTCCAAGTCCCTTCAGGACAGACAAATTTTTACTCTCTGCCTAGATGGAACCTTCGCAAAGCCGACTGGTCCTCCTTTCAAAAACACATTGACACTAGTCACCCCGCAGACTCCCAGACTGACATTAACACATTTTTAAACACTATTCTCGCATCAGCACACCAGCACATTCCACACACACGCACACACACACAACACCACCCGAGGCAGCGTACTGCCCCGTGGTGGAACACAGAATGCCAAAGAGCTGTTGCCCTCCGGAAAAGAGCATTTCGAAAATTTCAATCTTGTATAACTGCAGAAAACGAACACGAAGTACGGAAAACCCGCTCTTTGGCTAAAACAATCATTGACAAAGCAAAAAAGAATCTTGGCAGGAATTCTCATCTACCTTTAATCGATTTACCTCCCTCTCAAAAATTTGGACATTAATTAAATCGTTTTCAAATAAAAGACCACCGGCATACAAAATCCCACACTTACAAATACACAACACATCTTACACGCTTCCCCTAGAGGTGGCAACACAATTTGCACAACACTACGCTAACATATCATCAACGCAACAATGTACACCAACTTTTAATAACCAACTTAACGATCAATTCCAATCTATTAGCTTTGACTCTAATAACGTAGAAATCTACAACTCTCTTTTTACCAACTCAGAGTTAACGTACGCTATAGGTAAATGTGGTAAAACTTCTGTAGAACCAGATCAAATTGACTACTCCTTCTTTAAAAACTTGACAGAGACTGGTCTCACCAACTTACTAACAGCCTTCAATACCATGTGGTTTGACGGCACTTTCCCTGAATCTTGGCATAATAGTACGCTAATTCCTATACTAAAACCTCGCAAACCTAAATCTTCTCCCGCTAGCTATCGCCCTATTTCTCTAACTAGTTGTGCATGTAAACTATTCGAACGCATGGTTAATGGACGCATCAGGACATACATTGAATCAAATAATTTACTTTCCCCACACCAAAGTGGTTTTCGACCTGGTCGCTCCACTGCGGACAATTTAGTTGGTCTTATCGACTCTGTCCAGCGCGGCTTTCGAGGGAGAGAGGTCACAGTTGCCCTCTTTCTTGATTTGAGAGCTGCGTTTGACAGAGTCAATAAGACTGCACTTCTAGTAAAGGTCCATAAGGCCGGAATTCGAGGTCGACTCGCTAAATTTATCCAAAACTTTTTAGAAATAGAACTTTTAATGTAAGGTGCGGCAACACATATTCTCCAAATCAAAATCAGGACCACGGTGTCCCACAGGGATCGGTCCTCTCCCCGACCCTATTTTTAATTATGATTAACGACATTTTCAGTAATATTAACAAGATCGACAAAGGTCTTAAATTTTCAATGTACGCTGATGACCTGGCGGTGTGGTTCTCGCACCCGAGTGTCGATCAAGCCAGCAAAATGTTACAACTAGTACTCATTGATATAAAGGTATGGTGCGACCAATGGGGTCTGGAAATTTCTCCAAGTAAATCTGCATCTCTAATTTTTTCAAAGAAACCTGCATATGTGGAACCCTACATTCCATTAAAATATAACAATCAAATTATCCCTTTCGTCAAATCATTCAAGTATCTGGGAATAACGCTAGACACACGTCTCTCGTTCATCCCACACTTCAATGATTTAGTGCAGAGATGTACGAGACGAATTAATATTATGAAGTCATTGGCTGGTCGAGAGTGGGGCGCAGATCGTGCCACTCTTCTCCAACTATATACTTCCCTGGTACGCCCAGTACTGGACTATAACGCATTCTTATTTGATGACATATGTTCCAAACAAATTAAAAAATTGCAAACTGTCCAAAACGCTGCCTTGCGGATCGTGACTGGAGCCTGCCGCACCACCAACACCACAAACTTACACATCGACACAAACATTCCCACACTCTGCCGCCGACGCAAATACACACTACTTAGATTCTACACCAGAGCAAGTTCACACCCCACACGCCCAACATTCCACATCTTAAATCACCCCGCACCCACAAGACGACAAACACTACTACAAAAACGACACCCACTCATCAGTCACAGAATCAGACAAACACTCGCACTATTCAACATTCCACACATCAACACAATGCCAACGCCACCACTCACATCTCACTGGCTCGACACAACACCAGACACACACCGCCTCTTCACACACAACAAAAACACAGTCACGGCGGCAGAGACACACACACTCTTCAACGAACACAAAGCACAACACAACACATACACATACATATACACAGACGGCTCTCGAAGCGACGGCCGAACCGGTGGTGCATTCTACACAAACACAGTTAGCAATAACTTTAGACTTCCCGACATAAATAGCGTATACACAGCGGAATTGTCATCCATTTTATTAGCATTAATATATGTCAGAAAAGAAAAACTTAAGGAAGTAGTCATTTGCACAGACTCGTCCGCCTCGCTCACGGCCATTTCCTCGATTAGTGACTGTAGAAACCCGATAGTATTTAAAATCAGACAGCTAATCAAGTATTTAAACAGTAAAAACAATAGTATTAAATTCCTCTGGATCCCAGGACACGCAGGTATCCCGGGAAACGAGGAAGCCGACAGACTTGCGAAATTGAGCCTAGAATTACCTTCAGTAAACCAACTTCCAAGCCCAGTATCAGACGTGTTAAATTATATTAATTCTCAACTTAGCATACTGCGCCAGAGCGAGTGGGACGCCGCTCCACATTTTCATCTTCATCCAATCAAGCCAAAAGTCCAACATTTTATATCTAGTCACCAGAATTGTAGAGAGAAGGAGGTAATATTGGCGCGCCTCCGTCTCGGTCATATAAAAATTACTCATTATTATATCATGGAGAATCTCCCGCCACCAAATTGCCAACATTGCCCAGGTTATCCGCGATACACAATCAAGCACTTACTTCTTACTTGCCCAGTACACAACGATAAACGACAGCACATTATTAATTACACACAACAAAATAGCATCACATTAAATCTTCAAACACTGTTAGGTGATAGTTATCCTGAATTGATAGGTCTTCTCTTAGATTATCTCTACCAAACACGCTTAGCTAATCAAATATAACAGGGTTTTGTTTGGCCTTGCGCATTTTTGGCCCACCGCGCAGGTTTTTTCCCCTTTGCCTTAGACGCTGGGTTTTTTATTATTCAGGACTTTTCGCCCAGCTAAATACACCCCACAACCAGGTCTCGCCGAGGCGCCGGAGCCAGGGAGACTGGCAACAGTCTCCCGTTGTTGCAATGACGGCACCGCCACGGCTCCATCAACACTGACACTGTACAGGTGTATTGTAATAAAAATATGTATGCATGTGTGTCTCGTGTTTGACTTATTTTTACCTTGAACGAAATACTTAACGTAATGCTAGATACTATATTTGACCTTGAACGAAATACTTAACGTAATGTTAGATATTATATTTACTTTGAACAAATAATTTTTCCGGGTACATATAAACCGGTTAAAGTAATTAATTAACGTAAAATAGCTGCCCTTCTCCCTAGCTTGCCCGGGTCCACATAAACCGGATAACGTAACTCTTTGCCTGGCAAATTGCCAGAAGTAATTCCCCAAACCCGGGATATGGCTATAGGCCGGTCCGGGGAAAAAAAATTGGCAACACACATCCTTTCATCGACATCGGACCTGGGACGACTACCAGCCAGCCTTCTCCAGCCCTCCACCGCTTCCGGGTGCGGAACCCTGACCACGTGCGTGTGGCAGGGTTGTAGACCCTTAGATAGGTAGACTTTAGATATTTTTAAGTAGGTAGACCCTTTAGATACAAATTTTGTATTGGCAATAGGCCTCCTCCACGGTTTAGGTCCCCTCCAGTCTTTGGAGTTAACTTGCAGTTGCCAACACGTTCTGTCGTGTGTGGCAATTAACGTAAACAGTTAGCCCCCATCCTATCCCCTCCTGAGCCACGACGATGGCTACCCCCCGGAACCGGAACCCCCCCCCCCCCCCCCCCCCCCGACCCGCCCGACCCCCCTCCGGGGTTCCCCGGCGCGCGACCGCGCGCCCCCCTGGACGGTCCCCCTCCCAGCCCCCCTCAGGGGCCCCGCCCGCCCCGTCCAGGGGCCTGGTACTCGCCGGACTCCCGTCTCCCCGACCCGCCCGACCCCCCTCTGGGGTCCCCCGGTGCGCGACCGCGCACTCCCCAGGCCGGTTCCACTCCCCGCTCCCCTCAGGGGCCTCCCAGGAACCGACCCGGAGCACGGCTCCCCCCCCCCCCCCCCCCCCGAACGGGCCCGCTCGCCTCCTTATGTGGCGAACGGATGGGTTGCCATTTAGGACAATCAACCCGTTCACGGTCCGGCGCTGGCTGGTCGCCATCTGTGGCGACGTAGCCAGCGCAAAACCCATCCGGTCAGGAGCCCTCCTGATCGAGACGCTGACGTCCCAACAGAACGTCAGCATCATGGGTCGGACAAACTTCATCGGAGCCAAGGTCGCCGTGGAAGCCCCGGCGCACCTGAACTCCGTGGAGGGTCTGGCGTGGTGCCCAGACGTGGCCACCCTCTCGGAGGACAATCTCCTCCGAGAACTCGCACACCAAGGGGTGTGCGAGGTCACGCGCCTATCGCCAACGAAGCGGCGACCGGATCAGCCCAACCCGCTGATTCGGCTCCGTTTCAAGGGCAAGGAGCTGCCTACCCACATCCACTGTGGGTACGTGGCTGCCCCTGTCAGGGAGTGGATCCCCCCCCCCCCCCCCCCCGGCAGTGTCAGCAGTGCTGGCACTACGGCCACCTGAAGTGGTCGTGCCGGGTGCGCACCGCCACCTGTGGTCGGTGCGCCGGTGAGCACGGCACCGAAGGGTGCACGCGCGCAGCACGCTGCGCCACGTGCGACCAGGCCCACCCGGCCTGGGACCGCCAGTGTAGGGCCTGGGGCCTCGTTCGCGAGGCGGAGCGCCTGAAGCGCGAAGAAAAGCGCGACAGTCGGCGCCCACCGGACGCCCCGCCCTCCTTCCTCAACCCAGGCCTCGCCCCCGGCGCTTGGCCGCCCCTTCTCCCTCCCGGAACCTCCCCCACCCCACCGGCCTCCCGCCAGACCCCCCCAACCGCCAGACCCTTCGACCACCATGCCAGTCCCCCGCAGACCTCGAGCGTGTCGCTGCCGCTGATCCACCGGCACCACGCTCCCCAGCCCAACCAGCCGAGCCGAACACCGACTCAGGCCCCGCCTCCCCGGCCTCCGCAGCACCAGCGGAGCGCCGATCCTCGGAGGACCCCCCTCCTCGGACGACTCTCTCATGAGAGCCGTCTCCCGGCAAGTCGCCCGCAACCCCGCCCAGTCCCCGCCCTCCCGCTCCAGCTCCCGGCCCGCCCGCTCCCCCCACCCCTCCCCGACTCTCGGAGAGTGACTCCCACTCCTCCCACTCATGTTCCTCGCGCTCCCAGTCCTCCTCGCCCTCCCGCCCGGCCGCACCTCAACGCAGGTCGAGCCGCCCCCGCAGGCGCACAAGAGCGACCGCCAGGAGTAACTTGGACAGTAAATCTAGATGAATAATAAACAGTCAGAATTCGTCCTCCAATGGAATGACGAATTCTGACTGGGGATCTTTGGGATCTTTAATATCCCAATGGGATCTTTAATATCCCATTGGGGGCAATTCAAACATTACGTCTTAAATAATAATCCGTTAGTAGCCGCAGTTCAGGAAACCCATTTTATTGACGCCGACTTTAACAATTATACTCTTAAAATCCACGGTTATAGCCTTTATACAAATAACGTAAACGCATCACCGCGCCGAGGCGGCTCGGCTTTGCTTATTTCAAACCAACTTTTGCATCATCAAATCGACCTTCAAACAACTTTAAACGCAGTCGGCGTTAATATTAAAATCGCTCAGCTAGAACTAACTCTTATCTCAATTTATTTCCGTCCAACTGAGGACATAGACATTGATTCTTTTTCCCAGCTTATTACAAATATTAACACCCCGTGTCTGATTATGGGCGATTTCAACGCGCATAGTCGGGCGTGGGGCTGCCTCCGTGATTCCCGCCGAGGCCAAATTATGCTGGACCTACTGGACCGGCATAATCTGGTCTTCCTTAACGACCAATCACCCACACACGTATACCACTCAGGAGGCGAGGTGACTTACAGAGCCATTGATCTCGCCTTCGCCACACCACGCATCGCGACTCTTTTTACATTTAACGCACAATCAGACCCTCTTTTTAGCGATCATTTCCCAATTCACTTAGAACTACAAGTCCCTTCAGGACAGACAAATTTTTACTCCCTGCCTAGATGGAACCTTCGCAAAGCCGACTGGTCCTCCTTTCAAAAACACATTGACACTAGTCACCCCGCAGACTCCCAGACCGACATTAACACATTTTTAAACACTATTCTCGCATCAGCACATCAGCACATTCCACACACACGCACACACACACAACACCACCCGAGGCAGCGTACTGCCCCGTGATGGAACACAGAATGCCAGAGAGCGGTCGCCCTCCGGAAAAGAGCATTTCGGAAATTTCAAGCTTGTATTACTGCAGAAAACGAACACGAAGTACGGAAAACTCGCTCTTTGGCTAAAACAATCATTGACAAAGCAAAAAAAGAATCTTGGCAGGAATTCTCATCTACCTTTAATCGATTTACCTCCCTCTCAAAAATTTGGACATTAATTAAATCGTTTTCAAATAAAAGACCACCGTCATACAAAATCCCACACTTACAAATACACAACACATCTTACACGCTTCCCCTAGAGGTGGCGACACAATTTGCACAACACTACGCTAACATATCATCAACACAACAATGTACACCAACTTTTACTAACCAACTTAATGATCAATTTCAATCTATTAGCTTTGACTCTAATAACGTAGAAATCTACAACTCTCTTTTTACCAACCCCGAGTTAACGTATGCTATCGGTAAATGTGGTAAAACTTCTGTAGGGCCAGATCAAATTGATTACTCTTTCTTTAAAAACTTGACAGAGACTGGTCTCACCAACTTACTAACAGCCTTCAATACCATGTGGTGTGATGGCTCTTTCCCTGAATCTTGGCATAATAGTACGCTAATTCCTATACTTAAACCTCGCAAACCTAAATCTTCTCCCGCTAGCTATCGCCCTATTTCTCTAACTAGTTGTGCATGTAAACTATTCGAACGCATGGTTAATGGACGCATCAGGACATACATTGAATCAAATAATTTACTTACCCCACACCAAAGTGGTTTTCGACCTGGTCGCTCCACTGCGGACAATTTAGTTGGTCTTATCGACTCTGTCCAGCGCGGCTTTCGAGGGAGAGAGGTCACAGTTGCCCTCTTTCTTGATTTGAGAGCTGCGTTTGACAGAGTCAACAAAACCGCACTTCTAGTAAAGGTCCATAAGGCCGGAATTCGAGGTCGACTCGCCAAATTTTCCAAAACTTTTTTGAAAATAGAACTTTTAATGTAAGGTGCGGCAACACATATTCTCCAAATCAAAATCAGGACCACGGTGTCCCACAGGGATCGGTCCTCTCCCCGACCCTATTTTTAATTATGATTAACGACATTTTCAGTAATATTAACAAGATCGACAAAGGTCTCAAATTTGCAATGTACGCTGATGACCTGGCGGTGTGGTTCTCGCACCCGAGTGTCGATCAAGCCAGCAAAACATTACAACTAGTACTCATTGATATAAAGGTATGGTGCGACCAATGGGGTCAGGAAATTTCTCCAAGTAAATCTGCATCTCTAATTTTTTCAAAGAAACCTGCATATGTGGAACCCTACATTCCATTAAAATATAACAATCAAATTATCCCTTTCGTCAAATCATTCAAGTATCTGGGAATAACGCTAGACACACGTCTCTCGTTCATCCCACACTCCAATGATTTAGTGCAGAGATGTACGCGACGAATTAATATTATGAAGTCATTGGCTGGTCGAGAGTGGGGCGCAGACCGAGCCACTCTCCTCCAACTATATACTTCCCTGATACGCCCAGTACTGGACTATAACGCATTCTTATTTGATGACATATGTTCCAAACAAATTAAAAAATTGCAAACTGTCCAAAACGCTGCCTTGCGCATCGTGACTGGAGCCTGCCGCACCACCAACACCACAAACTTACACATCGACACAAACATTCCCACACTCTGCCGCCGACGCAAATACACATTACTTAGATTCTACGCCAGAGCAAGCTCACACCCCACACGCCCAACATTCCACATCTTAAATCACCCCGCACCCACTAGACGACAAACACTACTACAAAAACGACACCCACTTATCAGTCACAGAATCAGACAAACACTCACACTATTCAACATCGCTCACATCACCACAATGCCAACGCTACCACTCACATCTCACTGGCTCGACACAACACCAGACACACACCGCCTCTTCACACACAACAAAAACACAGTCACCGCGTCAGAAACACACTCACTCTTCCACGAACACAAAGCACAACACAACACATACACATACATATACACAGACGGTTCACGGGGCGAAGGCCGAACCGGTGGTGCATTCTACACAAACACAGTTAGCAATAACTTTAGACTTCCCGACATAAATAGCGTATACACAGCGGAATTGTCATCCATTTTATTAGCATTAATATATGTCAGAAAAGAAAAACTTAAGGAAGTAGTCATTTGCACAGACTCGTCCGCCTCGCTCACGGCCATTTCCTCGATTAGTGACTGTAGAAACCCGATAGTATTTAAAATCAGACAGCTAATCAAGTATTTAAACAGTAAAAACAATAGTATTCAATTCCTCTGGATCCCAGGACACGCAGGTATCCCGGGAAACGAGGAAGCCGACAGACTTGCGAAATTGAGCCTAGAAATACCTTCAGTAAACCAACTTCCAAGCCCAGTATCAGACGTTTTAAATTATATCAATTCTCAACTTAGCATACTGCGCCAAAGCGAGTGGGACGCCGCTCCGCATTTTCATCTTTATCCAATCAAGCCAAAAGTCCAACATTTTATATCTAGTCACCAGAATTGTAGAGAGAAGGAGGTAATATTGGCGCGCCTCCGTCTCGGTCATACAAAAATTACTCATTATTATATCATGGAGAATCTCCCGCCACCAAATTGCCAACATTGCCCAGGTTATCCGCGCTACACAATCAAGCACTTACTTATTACTTGCCCAGTACACAACGATAAACGACAGAACATTATTAATTACACACAACAAAATCGCATCACATTAAATCTTCAAACACTGTTAGGTGATAATTATCCTGAATTGATAGGTCTCCTCTTAGATTATCTCTACCAAACACGTTTAGCTAATCAAATATAACAGGGGTTTTTGGCCTTGCGCATTTTGGCCCACCGCGCAGGTTTTTTCCCCTTTGCCTTAGACGCTGGTTTTTTATTATTCAGGACTTTCGCCCAGCTAAATACACCCCACAACCAGGTCTCGCCGAGGCGCCGGAGCCAGGGAGACTGGCAACAGTCTCCCGTTGTTGCAATGACGGCACCGCCACGGCTCCATCAACACTGACACTGTACAAGTGTATGTAATAAAAATATGTATGTATGTGTGTCTCGTGTTTTACTTATTTTTGACCTTGAACGAAATACTTAACGTAATGCTAGATATTATATTTGACCTTGAACGAAATACTTAACGTAATGTTAGACATTATATTTACTTTGAACAAATAATTTTTCCGGGTACACATAAACCGGTTAACGTAATTAGTAACGTAAAATAGCTGCCCTAGTCCCTAGTTTGCTCCGGGTCCACATAAACCGGTTAACGTAGTTTTTTACCTGGCAAATTGCCAGAGGTCATTGCCCCTCCCCGGAAAATGGCTATAGGCCGTTCCGGGAAGAATAGGGGAAAAAAATGGCAACACATCGTTCATCCCACACTTCGATGATTTAGTGCAGAGATGTACGCGACGAATTAATATTATGAAGTCATTAGCTGGTCGAGAGTGGGGTGCAGACAGCGCCACTCTCCTCCAGCTATATACTTCACTGATACGCCCAATCTTGGACTATAATGCATTCTTATTTGATGATATATGTTTTAAAAAAATTGCAAACTGTCCAGAACACTGCCCTGCGGATCGTGACTGGGGCCTGTCGCACCACAAACACCACAAACTTACACATCGACACAAACATTCCCACACTCTGCCGCCGACGCAAACACACATTACTCAGATTCTACGCCAGAGCAAGTTCACACCCCACACGCCCAACATTTCACATCTTAAATCACCCCGCACCCACAAGACGACAAACACTACTACAAAAACGACACCCACTCATCAGTCACAGAATCAGACAAACACTCACACTATTCAACATCCCACACATCAACACAATGCTAACACCACCACTCACACCTCACTGGCTCGACACAACACCAGACACACACCGCCTCTTCACACACAACAAAAACACAGTCACGGCGGCAGAGACACACACACTCTTCCACGAACACAAAGCACAACACAACACATACACATACATATACACAGACGGTGCACGGCGCGACGGCCGAACCGGTGGCGCATATTACACAAACACAGCAAACAATAATTTCCGACTACCAGACATAAATAGCATACATACAGCGGAACTATCATCGATTTTGTTAGCACTAATATATATTAGAAGAAAAAAAACTGAAAGAAGTAATCATTTGCACAGACTCGTCCGCCTCGCTATCAGCCATTTCATCAATCAGGGATTTTAGGAATCAGTTAGTATTTAAAATTAGACAGATAATAAAGTATTTGAAAAACAAAAACAATAGCATTAAGTTCCTCTGGATCCCGGGACACGCCGGTATCCCGGGAAACGAGGAAGCCGACAGATTAGCAAAATTGAGCCTGGAGTTACCATCGGAAAACCATTTACCAAGTCCAATATCAGATGTTTTAAATTATATAAATTCACAACTTAACATATTGCGCCAGCGTGAGTGGGACGCTGCTCCGCATTTCCACCTACATCCAATCAAACCAAAAACACAACATTTTACATCCGGTCATCAGAATTGTCGAGAAAAAGAAACAGTACTAGCACGCCTCCGCCTCGGTCACGCAAAAATTACTCATTATTATATTATGGAAAACCTTCCGCCGCCAAATTGCCAACACTGCCCAGGATATCCTCGTTACACTAATACACATTTGCTGCTTACCTGCCCAGTGCACGACACAAAACGCCAGAAAATAATTGAATACACGCAACGGAATTGAATTACTTTAAACTTACAGACGCTGTTGGGTGATAGTTACCCAGAATTGATTGATCTCCTATTTGATTTCCTTTACCAAACACGGTTATTTAATCAAATATAACTGTTTTTTTTTTGCCTAGCGCAATTTTGGCTTTCTGCGCAGGTTTTTCCCCATTGCGATAGGCGCTGGGTTTTTTATTAGTTAGGAGTTTTCTCCCAGCAAATCCCCCCCCCCCCCCCAACCAGGTCTCGCCGGGGCGCCGGAGCCAGGGGACTGGCAACAGCCTGCCGTTGCAGCAATGATGGCGCCTCGGCTCCATCAACACTGACATCTTTCGCAAGTGTATGTTCAAATGTGTGTGTGTGTGTGTGTCTGTGTGTGTATGGAATAAAAAGTGTATGTATGTGTCTCGTGTTTTATTTAATTTTGACCTAGAACGAAATACTTAACGTAAGATAGATATTATATTTTCATTGAACAATAAACTAACGTAAAATAGTCACCCTACTCCCTAGCTTGCCCGGGTTCACATACACCGGTTAACGTAACTCTTTTCCTGGCAAATTGCCAGATGTCACTCCCCATCCGGAAAATGGCCATAGGCCGGTCCAAGAAAAAAAATGGCAACACACACTGCTTCAATAACATCCGAAAGGTTCTTCAAGAATTCGGGTGTTATTGTTGCCAGCCTTCACCGCTTCCGGGTGCAGAACCCTGACCACGTGCTTGTGGCAGGGTTATTAGACCCTTAGATAGGTAGTCCTTAGCTATTTGTAGGTAGGTAGTCTCTTTAGATACAATTGTTTTATTGGCAATAGGCCTCCTCCACGGATTAGGTCCCCTTCACTCTTTCTAGTTTAATTTGCAGTTGGCAACACGTTCTGCCGTGTGGGCCAAATTTAACGTAGTTTTTAGGTTCCTTCCAACACCGCTCCCCGGGTCATGGCGACCCCCCGCCCCTCCGTCCCCCGACCCCCTCTGGGGTCTTACGGCGCGCGACCGCGCCCCCCCCCCCCCGGACGGTCCCCTTCCCCGCCCCCCTCAGGGGCCCCGCCCACCCCGTCCCGGCGCTAGACTGCCGCCGGACGACGATCCCCCCAGCGACCCGGCGTTCATTTTAATGAAGAGGGACGACGGGGTTCCGCTCCGGTCCACGAACCCCTTCGCCATAAGGCGTTGGCTCCGTGCGATCTGTGGTGGGGACGTCGTGATGGCTAAGTCCATCCGGTCTGGCGCTCTGCTCATCCAGACGCTAACCGGACAGCAGAACTTTGCTGTTGGCGCTGAAATCTTTCACTGGTGTAGCAGTGAAAGTTGAGGTTTCCCTCCACCTAAACTCGGTGGAGGTCCTCATGTGGTGCCCCGAGGTGGCTACACTCTCAGAGGAGGAGATCCTCTGGGAGCTGGAACCCCAGGGGGTCTGGTCCAGGCGGCGTTTGTGGAGGCGGACCGGGTCCACAGCGGAGCCGGTCACCCGCCATCTATGTCTCCAGCCCTGTCCCCCACCGCCTGGCCGCCGCAGCCCAACGCAGCCCCACCCCGCCAGAACCCCGGTGCGCCCCCTCTGCTCTAGACGGCAACCCAGCCTGATCGGCCCCGAACCCCGCGGCCGGGCTACCCACCGATGCCAGACCTGCCCCGCCCCCCAACCCCAACCCCAGCCGAGTCCACCCCGGCTCCCTCTCCCTCCGTCGGGTCACCCTCCCTCCGCCGGGAGTCCCGTTCCACGGAGGAACCCTCCCCACCCTCCTCGTCCGACGACGAGTCCCTCATGCGGACCGCCTCCCTGAAGGCCGCCCGCTCCCATCAGCGCTACCGCTCCAACTCCCCGCCCGCGCGCCCCTCCTACCACCCCCTCCCCGGGTCACTGAGGAGAGCCCGACCCCCTCCCCACCACCCCGGTCACGGTCGAGCCGCCCCCGCTCCCGCCGACCTAGGCGTACCCGTGCGACCGCAGGGCGTGGTCTGGACAGCAGCTTCTAATGAATAACAATCAGGCAGAATTCGTCCTCCAATGGAATACAAGGTCCCTTATATCCCATTGGGGGCAATTCAAACATTATATCTTAAATAATAATCCGTTAGTAGCCGCCGTTCAGTAAACCCATTTTATTGACGCCGACTTTAATAACTATACTTTTAAAATTTCGGGCTATAGTCTTTATACAAATAACGTAAATGCATCACCGCGCCGAGGCGGCTCGGCTTTGCTTATTTCAAACCAACTTTTGCATCACCAAATTGACCTTCAAACAACCCCAGACGCAGTCAGCGTCAATATTAAAATCGCTCAGCTAGAACTCACTCTAATCTCAATTTATGTTCGTCCCACTGAGGACATAGACATAGATTCCTTTTCTCAGCTTATTACAAATATGAACACCCCATGTCTGATTATGGGCGATTTCAACGCGCATAGTCAGACATGGGGATGCCGCTTTAATTCCCGTAGAGGCCAAATTATGCTGAACCTACTGGACCGGCATAATTTGGTCTTCCTCAACGACCAATCACCCACACACATACACCACTCAGGAGGCGAGGTGACTTACAGCGCCATTGATATCGCCTTCGTCACACCACGCATCGCGACACTTTTTACATTTAACGCACAATCTGACCCTCTTTTTAGCGATAATTTCCCAATTCACTTAGAACTACAAGTCCCTTCAGGACAGACAAATTTGTACTCCCTGCCTAGATGGAACCTACGCAAAGCAGACTGGTCCTCCTTTCAAAAACACATTGACACTAATCACCCCGCAGACTCCCAGACCGACATTAACACATTTTTAAACACTATTATCGCATCAGCTCACCAACACATTACACACACACGCACACACACACACAACACCACCCGAGGCAGCGTACTGCCCCGTGGTGGAACACAGAATGTCAGAGAGCTGTTGCCCTCCGGAAAAGAGCATTTCGGAAATTTAAAGCGTGTATAACTGCAGAAAACGAACACGAAGTACGGAGGACCCGCTCTCTGGCTAAAACAATCATTGACAAAGCAAAAAAAAATATTGGCAGGAATTCTCATCTACCTTTAATCGATTTACCTCCCTTTCAAAAATTTGGACATTAATTAGATCATTTTCAAATAAAAGACCACCGTCATACAAAATCCCACACTTACAAATACACAACACATCTTACACGCTTCCCCTAGAGGTGGCAACACAATTTGCACAACACTACAGTAACATATCATCAACACAACAATGTACACCAACTTTTACTAACCAACTTAACGATCAATTTCAATCTCTTAGCTTTGACTCTAACAACGTAGAAATCTATAACTCTCTCTTCACCAACTCAGAACTAACATATGCTATTAGTAAATGCGGTAAAACTTCTGTAGGGCCAGATCAAATTGACTACTCCTTCTTTAAAAACTTAACCGAGACTGGTCTCACTAACTTACTAACAGCCTTCAACACCATGTGGTTAGAAGGCACTTTCCCTGAATCTTGGCATAGTAGTACGCTAATTCCTATACTAAAACCTCGCAAACCTAAATCTGCTCTCGCTAGCTATCGCCCTATTTCTCTAACTAGTTGCGCATGTAAACTATTCGAACGCATGGTTAATGGACGTATCAGAACTTACATTGAATCGAATAATTTACTCTCCCCATACCAAAGTGGTTTTCGACCTGGTCTATCCACTGCGGACAATTTAGTCGGTCTTGTTGACTCTGTCCAGCGCGGCTTTCGAGGAAGAGAGATCACAGTCGACCTCTTCCTTGACTTGAGAGCCGCGTTTGACAGAGTCAATAAGACCGCACTTTTAGTAAAGGTCCATAAGGCCGGAATCCGGGGTCGACTCGCCAAATTTATAATAAACTTTTTAGGCAATAGAACTTTTAATGCAAGGTGCGGCAACACATATTCTCCAAATCAAAATCAGGGCCACGGTGTCCCACAGGGATCGGTCCTCTCCCCAACCCTATTTTTAATTATGATTAACGACATTTTCAGTAATATTAATAAGATCGACAAAGGTCTCCAATTTGCAATGTACGCTGATGACCTGGCAGTGTGGTTCTCGCACTCCAGTGTCGATCAAGCCAGCAAAATTGTACAACTAGTACTCATTGATATCAAGGTATGGTGCGACCAATGGGGTCTGGAAATTTCTCCAAGTAAATCGACATCCCTAATTTTTTCGAAAAAACTGCATATGTGGAACCTTACATTCCATTAAAATATAACAATCAAATTATCCCTTTCGTCAAATCATTCAAGTATCTGGGAATAACGTTAGACACGCGTCTCTCGTTCATCCCACACTGCAATGATTTAGTGCAGAGATTACACGACGATTTAATATTATGAAGTCATTGGCTGGTCGAGAGTGGGGCGCAGACCGCGCCACTCTCCTCCAGCTATATGCTTCCCTGATACGCCTAATATTGGACTATAATGCATTCTTATTTGATGATATATGTTCCAAAAAAATTGCAAACTGTTCAGAACACTGCCTTGCGGATCGTGACTGGGGCATGTCGCAACACCAACACCACAAACTTACACATCGACACAAACATTCCCACACTCTGCCGTCGACGCAAATACACATTACTCAGATTCTACACCAGAGCAAGTTCACACCCCACACGCCCAACATTTCATATCTTAAATCACCCCGCACCCACGCCACCACTCACACCTCACTGGCTCGACACAACACCAGACACACACCGCCTCTTCACACACAACAAAAACACAGTCACGGCGGCAGAGACACACACACACACTCTTCCACGAACACAAAGCACAACACAACACATACACATACATATACACAGACGGCTCACGGCGCGACGGCCGAACCGGTGGCGCATATTACACAAACACAGCAAACAATAATTTCCGACTACCAGACATAAATAGCATACATACAGCGGAACTATCATCGATTTTGTTAGCACTAATATATATTAGAAGAAAAAAAACTGAAAGAAGTAATCATTTGCACAGACTCGTCCGCCTCGCTATCAGCCATTTCATCAATTAGGGATTCTAGAAATCCGATAGTATTCAAAATTAGACAGCTAATAAAGTATTTGAAAAACAAAAACAACAGCATTAAGTTCCTCTGGATCCCGGGACACGCCGGTATCCCGGGAAACGAGGAAGCCGACAGATTAGCAAAATTGAGCCTGGAGTTACCATCGGAAAACCATTTACCAAGTTCAATATCAGATTTTTAAATTATATAAATTCACAACTCAGCATTTTGCGCCAGCGTGAGTGGGACGTTGCTCCGCATTTCCACCTACATCCAATAAAACAAAAAATACAACATTTTATATCCAGTCATCAGAATGGTCGAGAAAAAGAAACAGTACTAGCACGCCTCCGCCTCGGTCACGCAAAAATTACTCATTATTATATTATGGAAAACCTTCCACCGCCAAATTGCCAACACTGCCCAGATTATCCGCGCTACACTATTAAACATTTACTGATTACTTGTCCAGTGCACAACGCAAAACGCCAGAAAATAATAGAATACACGCAACGGAATCGCATCACATTGAATTTACAAACGCTGTTAGGCGATACTTATCCAGAATTGAATGGCCTCCTCTTTGATTTCCTTTACCAAACACGATTATTTAATAAAATATAACAGTTTTGTTTTGCCTAGCGCAATTTTGGCTTTCTGCGCAGGTTTTCCCCCTTCGCGATAGACGCTGTTTTTTTGTATTAGTTAGGAGTCTTTTCCCAGCAAACACACCCCACAACCAGGTCTCGCCGGGGCGCCGGAGCCAGGGGACTGGCAACAGCCTCCCGTTGCCGCAATGATGGCGCCTCGGCTCCATCAACACTGACACCGTTTCGCAAGTGTATGTTCAAATGTGTGTGTGTGTGTGTCTGTGTGTGTATGGAATAAGAAGTGTGTGTATGCGTGTCTCGTGTTTTATTTAATTTTGACCTTGAACGAAATACTTAACGTAAGATAGATATTATATTTTCATTGAACAATACACTAACGTAAAATAGTCACCCTACTCCCTAGCTTGCTCTGGGTTCACATAAACCGGTTAACGTAATTATTTTCCTGGCAAATTGCCAGATGTCACTCCCCCCCCCCCCGGAAAATGGCTATAGGCCGGTCCGGGGAAAAAATTTGACTCAGTTGGTAGAGCGTTAGACTCGGAATCCAAGGGTTCCGGGTTCGAGTCTGGCTACTGGCGCAAGTCATTCGGTTCCCACCCCGGAGGGGGGTGGTTCTCCTCCCCACCCGCGGCGGCATATAGCTATAGGCTGGACTACGGGGTGGGCGAGAACCCCTCCCCCTCCCGCTCTCCCACGCCCCCCCCCCCCCCCCCCCCAAAAAAAGAAGCAAGACACACCACTGCTTCAATAACGTCCGAAAGGTTCTCTGATAATTCGGTGTTATTGTTGCCAGCCCTCCTCCGTCTCGGGTACGGGACTCTGACCACGTGCCTGTGTCGTTAGACCCCATTAGTTAGGTAGGCTTTAGATATTCATTAGGTAGGTAGGTTAGCTTCACTAGATATTTGTTTCCCATTTGGCAGTAGGTCCCCTCCATGGCTTAGGTCCCCTTCATTGTCTAGATCAGTTGCAGTTGCCAACACGCTCTGTCGTGTGTGGCAAGTTGAAAGTAAATAGTTAGGTCCCAATTTAACTTGTAACTTGGTCTTCTTCGTGCGCTGATGGCGCTTCCCCCGGACCCCCCCCCCCCCCCCTGCAGGGGTCCCCCCGGTGCGAGGTCCCGCACCCCCGATCGGTTCCCCTCCCCGGCCCACTCAGGGGCCTCCCAGGTACCGACCAGGAGCACGGCTCCCCCGACCCCCCGACCCCCCCCCCCCCCTCCCGACGGACCCGCCTGCCTCACAATGAGGCGGATGGACGGCAAGCCCTTCAGGCAAGCCAACCCGTTCTCGGTCCGGCGTTGGCTGGTCGCCCTCTGCGGCGACGTTGCCAGCGTCAAGTCAATTCGGCCAGGGGACCTCCTGGTCGAAACGCTGTCGTCCGCACAGAACGTAGCGATATTGGCCTTGACCAACTTCATCGGGGTAGAGGTCGTCGTGGAGGCCCCGGCGCACCTCAACTCGGTAGAGGGTCTGGTGTGGTGCCCTGACATCGCCCACCTCTCGGAGGAGCTCATCCTCCGAGATCTTGCCCACCAGGGACTGTGACCACCAGGGTCACAGTCACTCAGGTGATTCGCCTGCGCCCGGCGGGGAAGAGGCCGGACCAGCCCAACCCGCTGCACCGTCTCCGCTTCCGGGGGAAGCAGCTCCCCACCCACATATACTGTGGGTACGTCGCGGCACCGGTCCGAGCGTGGATCCCCCCCCCCAACATTGCACTCATTTCATTCATTCATACATTTATGTGGTAATGGCGAAGTCGTTGCGGTCGGCTGAGGCGATTGACGGGTGATACAAATAATTATTGTTAGGTAAGTACTGAGAATGTCCCTGTTTTGAGTGCAGTTCTGATGAAATCAGACGTGTAGAATTGGTATACAATATTCAATTTTCCTATAAAAAGGTGTGCAAAAGCGGAATACGATCTACAGGTGGGGGCATAATACAGATGAACGATTGCAGAGACGTGATGATCGATGAGTCACAAGGCGTGATGGTCGGAACGGGTTTGACGTGCCCGAGGAGCCTACTCCGTTTTACGTAAATTGACGCCGTCTCATTTTCAATAGGAGACGGGCCTTGGGTAGCTATGAATGTATAGGAATGCTCGGCAAACTCTCGCGCAAAGGACGTATCATTATTGGTCTTCTTAACGCAGTGGTTATATAAGACATTGGATAAATATTATTTGAAGACTTGTATTTGACGACCGTACAATACTGTGTGCGAAATGCCTTTCAGTTCACATATTTCAAAATAAGAAAGATCATCACCAGGGTAAGCTATGCAGATCGATCCTCATTTCGTTGGTGGAAATCTGTCAACCGAATATCTCCTCTGAGCTCATACATATTCATCCGTATGCACTGAAAATTAAGTCAAAGTTTTAGGTAAATCTTGGTTTTAATTATTTTCGTTGAATGTATACGAACCGATTGGCAAGCTCATCGTCAGTCAACACGTTTGATTTTAGAGTAGCTGCTAGCAAGCTATCGGCAGGTTCAAAGTTTACTGTACATGATAGTAAGCCGTGCTTCTATATAAAACATTTAAATCATAAACTTAAAGGGAGTGTGCCTACTCACATCGCTTAGTTGGGGTTATTGACACTGGTCTATAGAACACAATTTTCTGAATTGAACCACTACATCATTTCTCCAGATTCACCCTAGTTGCTGAGATATTCAAAGACTCCAGGAATTTGCTTGGGAGAAAAAAGTTATCGGGTAGACTCCAGATGGCTTCCCACTACTAAAAGCACTGCAACTATCGATTACACTGCTAGCATATCGTTATCACCGGCCAATAGCAATTCGAACAAACAGCTCGTGTGCGCTGATAGCAGCTGCCGAACAACAGAGCCTGGGCGGCCATCATGCTTGCATGCATCATGCTTGTCTTAGGTGCGTCGTTCACGTATAAATTTGTTACCTCTGATTACCTTCACCGTAGTGGGAATCGTTTTTTCGATATCGAAACGAAATATAATAGAAAACAATTACTTATTACTTGCCCTGTGCACAATGTCAAGCGCCAGAAAATCATTGATTACACGCGACACAATCGAATCACATTGAATCTTCAAATGCTGTTAGGGGATGGATGATCCTCCCCTTGTGGCTTCCTCTTTGATTTTATTTACCAAACACGATTAGTAAATCAAATATAACAGGGGGTTTTTGCCTAGCGCAATTTTGGATATCTGCGCAGGTTTTTCCCCTTGGCGTTAGGCGCTGTTTTTTTTTATTATTTAGGACATGTCTCCCAGCAAAATGCATCCCACAACCAGGTCTCGCCGGGGTGCCGGAGCCAGGGAGACTGGCAACAGTCTCCCGTTGCTGCAATGATGGCACCCCGGCTCCGTCAACACTAACACCTTTTCACAAGTGTATGTCAAAGTGTATGTGTGTCTGTGTGTGTATGGAATAAAATATGTATGTATGTGTGTCTCGTTTTTTATTTAATTTTGACTTTGAACGAAATACTTAACGTAAGATAGACATTATATTTACTTTGAACAATTCACTTAACGTAAAATAGATACCCTATTCCCTAGCTTGCTCCGGGTTCACATAAACCGGTTAACGTAATTATTGTCCTGACAAATTGCCAGAAGTAATCCCCCCCCCTCCCCGGAACATGGCTTTAGGCCACTCCGGGCAAAAACAAAACAAAACAAAAACAAGACAATCACACATTATCACATTCTCGACCAACTTCCGCCGGTACACAATCACACATTTTCTTCTCAACTGTCCAGTCCATGTCAATCGTCAGCAGATTATTAACTACACACGGCACAACGGTATTACACTGAACCTCCAAACGCTCTTGGGTGATGATTATCCCGAACACGCTTAGTTAATCAAATATAACAGTTTTGTTTTTGCCTAGCTCAATTTTGGCTCTATGCGCAGGGTTTTCCCCTTTGCGATAGACGCTGTTTTTTATAATTATTTATGACTTTTCTCCCAGCTAAATACATCCCACAACAAGGTTTCGCCGGCGTGCCGGAGTCTCTCGTTGCTGCAATGAAGGCACCCCGGCTCCGTCAACACTAACACCTTTTCATAAGTGTATGTCCAAGTGTATGTGTGTCTGTGTGTATGGAATACAATATGTATGTATGTGTGTCTCGTGTTTTACTTAATTTTGACTCTGAACGAAATACTTAACGTAAGATAGACATTAGCCTTGACTTTGAACAATTCACTTAACGTAAAATAGACACCCTATTTCCTTGCTTGCTCCGGTTCACATACACCGGTTAACGTAATTCTTTGCCTGGCAAATTGCCGGAAGTAATTTCCCTCCCCCAGGAATATGGCTTTAGGCCGCTCCGGGGAAGAAAAAACAAGACACACGCGTCATACTTTTTAAATATTTATGGACTCTGCTCACTGCCCTCTATCCTCGAAGAACGCACGTGCTATTTCCAGCAGTTTAAACTTGAGATGTCGTAGATTAGTTGATCGAGGTTTATCACAGTGTGCTCAAAACAGACAAGTGGAGGGAGCGGCCCAAGTACTCTACCTGTTTACCGAGTATTGTCGGTATGTAGGTCAATAAGAAACCCCGCATCGACAACAAGTAGGTCAATCCACAATACAGTAAAAAGCACAATAACCGTTCCCAGGAAACCGGCATATTTTCAATTCTACGAACAACTTTAGATCTTTAAGTCGCGACGCCTTAGCACCAACCCGTTCGCTGGTCCTTTACGTGATCGACACGGAATAAATTAGGATTGGGGCCGACGGAAGCCTGGAGAATGGACATAGAACAGGTTTAGATATGTGCACCTGTTCACATTGCACCGTGTGGCTTGCCACTGGTTTTCTGTGGTGCAGTTGTCGGATTGTCAGTTGTCGCCCTGAGTCGGATTAGAGGTCAGTCACACAGCACACTCAGGCTCTGAGCGGCTTCTATCGCTAAGCCGTCCGGGTCCGTACGTTCTATTAATTGTTTAATTGTATCTACTTTTAATTCCCGATAATAGAGGTGCATATTATGACAAGTGAGGACTCAGGGATATGACTTTGTATACTTTTGAGGTTGCACTCGCACCCCCATGTCCTATTTGCATCCCCAATCATCGTTTAAACGAGGAGGCCCCTCTATACCAATAACCAAAGTGAGTCCTTCCTATGAGGAGTAAGTAGAATAAAACAAATCCTAACATGAGGGGATGTCCATCTGTGTGAATCAGGATCTCCTGTGCAGAGAGGGAGCCCCTCTCTCTGTAGAGAGAGTGTCTCTCTCTCTCTCTCTCTCTCTCTCTCTCTCTCTCTCTCTCTCTCTCTCTCTCTCTTCTCTCTCTCTCGCTCTCGCTCTCGCTCGCCTCTCGCTCTCTCGCTCTCTCGCTCTCTCGCTCTCTCGCTCTCTCGCTCTCTCCTCTCTCGCTCTCTCGCTCTCTCGCTCTCTCGCTCTCTCGCTCTCTCGCTCTCTCGCTCTCTCGCTCTCTTCGCTCTCTCGCTCTCTCGCTCCTCGCTCTCTCGCTCTCTCGCTCTCTCGCTCTCTCGCTCTCTCGCCTCGGCTCTCTCGCTCTCTCGCTCTCTCGCTCTCTCGCTTCTCGCTCTCTCGCTCTCTCGCTCTCTCGCTCTCTCGCTCTCTTCGCTCTCTCGCTCCTCCTTATCGCTCTCTCGGCTCTCTCGCTCTCTCGCTCTCGTCTCGCTCTCTCGCTCTCTCGCTCTCATCGCTCTCTCGCTCTCTCGCTCTCTCGCTCTCTCGCTCTCTCGCTCTCTCGCTCTCTCGCTCTCTCGCTCTCTCGCTCTCTCGCTCTCTCGCTCTCTCGCTCTCGCTCTCTCGCTCTCTCGCTCTCTCTCTCGCTCTCTCGCTCTCTCGCTCTCTCGCTCTCTCGCTCTCTCGCTCTCTCGCTCTCTCGCTCTCTCGCTCTCTCGCTCTCTCGCTCTCTCGCTCTCTCGCTCTCTCGCTCTCTCGCTCTCATCGCTCTCTCGCTCTCTCGCTCTCTCGCTCTCTCCTCTCTCGCTCTCTCGCCTCTCGCTCTCTCGCTCTCTCGCTCTCGCTCCGCTCTCGTCTCTCTCTCTCTCTCTCTCGTCTCTCTCTCTCTCTCTCTCTCTCTCTCTCTCTCTCTCTCTCTCTCTCTCTCTCTCCCTCTCCCTCTCCCTCTCCCTCTCTCTCTCTCTCTCTCTCTCTCTTCTCTCTTCTCTCTCTCTCTCTCTCTCTCTCTCTTCTCTCTGCACAGGAGATCCTGAAAAGAGGCCCCTCTATGCAGAGAGGAGGCCCCTCTGTGCAGAGGAGGCCCCTCTGCGCAGAGGAGGCCCCTATGCGCAGAGGAGGCCCCTATGCGCAGATGAGGCCCCTCTGCGCAGAGAGGAGGCCCCTCTGTGCAGAAAGAAGACCACTCTATATAGAAAGGAGGCCCCTCTGTACATAAAGGAGGCCCCTCCGTACAGAAAGAAGGACCCTCTGTACACAAAGAGGCCCCTTTGTACATAAAGAAGGCCCCTCTGTACGGGAAGGAGGCCCTCCTCTGTGGAGGGGAGGCCTACCGTGCAGAGAAGACCCCTCTGTACAGAAAGGAGGCCCCTCTGTGCAGAAACGAGGCCCGCTGTGCAAAACAGGAGGCCCCTCTGTATAGAAAGGAGGTCCCTCTATATAGAAAGGAGACCCTTCCTTACCGAGGGGAGGCCCTGTCATGCAGAGAGGAGGCCCATATGTACAGGAAGGGCCTTCATTTGTGGCGGGAGGCCCTACCGTACAGAGAGGAGGCCCCTCTATACTGAAAGGAGGTCCTCCCATGCGGAGCGGAGGCGGCCCTCCTCTGCGGAGGAGAGGCCCTACCGTACATTGGCAGGGACAGCGCCACCGGGAAGGCGGCGGCGGGCAGGCGCACCCCCTGTCGTTGTGAAGGGGGCCAAACATATCGTCTGCCCTATTGACATTTAAAGGGAATGTGTCTACCGTCTAGTGTCTACTAAATTATTTTTTCACACGGGATTGTAAAACATAATTTTCCAAATTAAACCATGCCTCCACCACTTCGCCCCCAAGTTGCTTAGTTCAAAGATCCCAAAAAGGGCCTGGTAGACTCCCAAGTTATCCGTAGACCACAGAAAGCTTACAACTACTAAAGTATCAATAAAACGGCTAACATATCATTATTTAACAAACCAATATTAACCAAACAAGAAAATATAAACAACTTTTACGAAGGAAAGTTTATTTGAATTTACCCATTTATCCATAAAGAAGTGAAATCCGATGAATTTTGTAATGGTGTCAGACTTGATTAGATTTCGCCCCCAAACTAACTTGTTTGTCGCTATGGATCCTCTCCTTGTTTCTGGACTCAGGTTAGGCACCTGACACATGCAGGTTTCGCTTCGTCCGCAGTGATCCATTTAAAACCAAGCTGCTGATGCATTGTTAGGAACATAGACTACCCAATACCACCGTCATCACATCACACGGCGAAACCGGGGGAATATCGGCGAGGCAAGGTTTCTCTACTTTAGGTGAAGTTTGTGTTGTTGTGTGTCTTCTCTTTCGATCTGGCAGCATTGATTTGGAAGTATAGGTTACATTTATATACTTTTGGAGTGGTTCTGACGCCCTCCCCAAAGAGTGAAATCCGAAAGACACAAATCCGTACTGAGTACAGACAGGGCCAGGCCCTGGTGCCAGCCAGGGGATCCCCAGTACAAGATAGGGGCCCGTGGCCCGTGCCCGTCAGGGGCCCCCAGTAGCTAGAAACGAATAGGCACGGGCCCCCCAAATGACAGCACAGATAGCTCCTCTTGGCGGCATTTCGGGGGGGGGGGGCTGGGACTATCAGAAACCCCTTTGACGGTCAGGGGGCCCCTGGTAGTGGTACTGAACACAGCCCCCCCCCCCCCCCGTAGTGGTATTGAACACAGGGGCCCCGGTACAAGGCGGGGCCCCGTGCCCGTCAGTTGCCCCATTAACTGAAAATAAATAGGTACGGGGCCCGAATGACAGTTGAGAGGCCCCTACCTAACCCCCAAATGCAAAAACTCTCCGGATTTGGGCCACTATATTTTGAGTGGGGCCCCATTTTCAATTGAACTTGTACACATATTTTGTTTTCCCTCAAATTGAACGAAGGGGGGGGGGCTATAGCCCTGACCTCCCTCCCCTGGCACACAAATTGAATGACATTTTTGGGGGTGAAAATATGCCCTATACAAATATAGTGGGTCAAATCCGTTTTTTATTGGTAAGGGTACTTTATGCCCCTGATCCAAAATTATATCCCCCCTGGAGTGAATCCTGGGTACGCCACTAGGCATGAACATTTTTTCCGAAAGAATATAAAAAAACGTTCAAAACGCATAACAATTATTTCAATTATTCACGTCTAACCGTAGTGTGTGAGATGAGTTGTACAGTAACCGACAATACACGGCTACAACCAGGTAACAACTTACTTTTAGTTTCGGTGTCTCGTTTTCCATTCCAGGTGATACCGTTATCCATCTCAACGGATCATCGTCTATTTTATCTTCGCCTAACGAAATATATTTTGTAGTCAAAAATGAAACACCTTACACAATGACGAAACTGCTACTATTGTTTCACTGTGTAATTCATATGATGGCTCAAATTGAGCCTTTGGCCCCACTGACGCATCCAGAACGTCCAAAAACGTTAGTTTGAAGGGCTGTCTCAAAACTCGTCCGACTTAGTTAGCATTAACCCGCGTCGCGCCGTGTTGCAGGTAGGCCGTTTGAGGGGGTTGGGTTGGGACGACCCCAATTTTCGGGAATAGCGGGACAATGGCTTCCTTTTTTACTTCCTTACTTCCAAAATGACTTTCTTGGTTGCAAAATATGACCAGAATTATTTTATAGATCTCAGATTGGCTGGATAGGACATTTTGCGTTTCTTTATTTAATTTTTGCAATCAACTGATTTGGATCTCAGCTACAGGAGGCGTCTAAAATAGTGTGTTGCCACCCAGAGAAGAGAGGACTCGCACAATTAGTGCTGCAGCCACAAATACCGAGGTAGCGGAAACGGTTTGGCCGCTAGAGCACCGGAAAAAAATCCGGACTGAGGGCGTATTTTTAATTTCCTTCAAACTCACACAAAATGCACCTTATGATGAGAGGATCACACGGGTAAAATATTTCCGAGGTAACGGAAACGGAAACAGAAATTCGAATTTTCGTTTCCGGTGCTCTGGCGGCCAAACCGTTTCTGTTACCTCGGACATATTTTACCCGTATGATCGTCTCATCATAAGGTACATTTGGTGTGAGTTTGAAGGAAATTGAAAGGTACGCGAATCCGTATATGAATCCGTATATGAATCCGTATACGAATACGTTGCTATTATCATGGACGTCTCGTGCACCGTGTTTCAGCTTATGGTGGCAGCCAAATTGACTGTCCAGTCTCTCCAAGCACTCTGCGAACAGGTTGATATGGAGATCAGGATTCTACTACAGAGAGCATCCGAGCTCTGAGTACAGTCGATCTCCCGCATCAGCAATGTGGAGATCAGGATTCTACTACAGAGAGCATCCGAGCTCTGAGTGCAGTCGAACTTCCGCATCAGCAATAAATTCCGTCGAGGTTGAGTGGCGCAGTGCTGGAGTTATAAATAGATGCAGTGGGGCGGAGATCTGCAGGAGGCTCAGGATCAAGTACTCGAGTCTCTCGTTACTGCTATGGATATTTGCAGAAGTGATTCCAATGCATCGGGAAGCACCTGCAAATGGAGGCGCTACTGCTGGAGACGCCGACCCACACAACTCGACGTACTTCACACAGTCCGGATCTTTGCAACCCTTGGCATCGCGCCCTTAACCCTATTTGTAACAGGCTCCTGGCTACCCCTATTTGTAACAGGGGGGGGGCGGATTCCGCCCCCCCCGGAGATCTCGAGATCTACCCGTCCGATTTTCAAAAATGAAACGTTGTTTGGTTCCCCTCAACACGATCTACATTTCTAAATAGTAAAAAATCTAAATTTTTGATAGGGGGGCAACAGGGGGGCAAAAACGACAAATTTTAGTGGTATTTTTGATCCAACATAGCTTTCATGTTTATGGACCGATTTTAGCACAACCAATAGGAATCGATAGAGATTGAATTGGAAATTGATATATAACGGTGACGTTTGAAAATTCAAAAATCATAGGCGTGTGCAGGTCACTCAATATGGGGGTGAAGTAAATGCGTAATAAAACCATTTTTTGATGTTGTTTTTTTGATAAATGAAATGGCATGTGATTGTGACATTAGAAAAACAGTTATAAATCATATTTTTTGCCATAGGCGGTACCAGGTTAGTGAAAAAGGGAGGTCAAATTGGGAAAAATATTAACCGCAGACAAGTTGCTACCCAGCACTATAAATATGTTACTGATCGTAGATAGTTCCTTTTTGCATGTTGTACTTCATCATAGGCGTATCCAGGATCCAAACTGGGGCGGTGCAAGACCTTTTGATAAGTATATTATCCGCTATTATGATACTAACTAGTCAACAGTGACTATTTCACTTACAACTTCAATTAACATTGCTTACCCCCCCCCCCCTTTTTACCCTACCTGGACTCGCCTATTATCTTATAATCGTTCGTAGAGTAGCCTGTGGTGCGTGTTTCATCCGAAAACTGCAGTATGTTATGTCATTGTACGCCCATGCCTCTTAGTTCCCTTGCAATAATATGACCCCCTTTTCCATTCCTGAGCGCACCTCTGCAAAAAAATGACTGTATCCCCTTTTCTGGCCTCATATGTGCATATATCATTACAAGCTAAACGTTTATTGCGCCGTTATCGCTGGCATATCGTCATCACCATGTCAGTCACCCCCCTTTTTATGTGCCTGAACACGCCCCTGAAACTCTATATGTAATAAATTATGCAAATAATGGAAGCAGAAGCTATCTTTTACATCTTGATAGCTATAAATGTCCCTTACATCGCTCTATTGGCTTCCCGCCAAGCATTGAATACTTCCTGGAACCCCCCCCCCCCCTTTTCAAGCCCCTGAAACCGCCTCTGCCATGCAATTTTTATGATATTTCAATAACATCAACTAATTTGCACTTGTTGCAATCACCGTAAACCGATGTCACTCCTTCATACTTGAGGAAGTTAGGAAGAAACCGTGAAGATCGCATTTCCGTATTTTCGCCAAATGTCGCCTCCGAACCCACCCAAAACTGTGCCCTGGAACCGCCTCTGTGCAGGTTAAGAACTCAAAATTTTAACTCCAAATGCGGTATTCAATTCTATGAAAAGTCCCAAAATTTCATGAGCCTGTTCCCCGCCGTTCTAGAGATATCTGCAAAAAAAAACATGAGGGGGGGAGGGGGCGGAATCTGCCCCCCCCCCCCCTGTTACAAATAGGGTTAAAGGGAATAGGTCACCTTGAAAGTTGTGAGGACCCGAAACAAGTTTCGGGGTAATTAAACTTCTTCTAAAAGGGGCCCACTAGTCCTGTGTCGAAATTACTTAGCGTAGGGAGGTAATTATTTCACCACACCCCGTTTTTCGATCTGCTCTACAAATCTGCTATCTCAGTTTTTAAAAAAAATGTTAAAGGTGAACTATTCCCTTTAAGCCATCGGGACTTGGAACTGGTACCCGGGGCTTCTAATAACAGTGTCTATATATAGCTCCTAATAACAGTGACTTGACTATGGCTCGGGCCTCGGCCGGGTTCGGGGTCTGCTGTCGCTGGGCGACCTCGGGTCCAGCGATGATACCCGGCCGCAGCGCACCTGATGTTTGTCTCAGATGTCCTGGTGAAGCCCAGGATGTACCCGAGCACCGGACAGGTATCGGCCACGATCGACACCAGTACAGCATATTGAGTAGGTGTCATCGGTATTAGGCCTCAGCCGAGGCGATGCAAACTGGTCAGTGACGCGTTGGAAAAAAAA
The DNA here is from genome assembly GCA_036785665.1 of Chirona hameri. Classification (NCBI taxonomy): domain Eukaryota; kingdom Metazoa; phylum Arthropoda; class Thecostraca; order Balanomorpha; family Balanidae; genus Chirona; species Chirona hameri. The sequence continues at coordinate 16,425 of JAXIVJ010010531.1, read as the reverse complement.
TACCTGGACCTCATCACGACGTTGATCGCCACACAAGATGGGCATGGGACACGACTTGAACTCATTCTCAGAATGTAGAGTGCATCTTATGCATGCGCTTTGTTATTTCTTAGACAATAAATAAATCATCCCTTGATATTAAGGGATGATTTATTACTAAATTATTTTTTCACACGGGATTGTAAAACATAATTTTCCAAATTAAACCATGCCTCCCCCACTTCGCCCCCAAGTTGCTTAGTTCAAAGATCCCAAAAAGGGCCTGGTAGACTCCCAAGTTATCCGTAGACCACAGAAAGCTTACAACTACTAAAGTATCAATAAAACGGCTAACATATCATTATTTAACAAACCAATATTAACCAAACAAGAAAATATAAACAACTTTTACGAAGGAAAGTTTATTTGAATTTACCCATTTATCCATAAAGAAGTGAAATCCGATGAATTTTGTAATGGTGTCAGACTTGATTAGATTTCGCCCCCAAACTAACTTGTTTGTCGCTATGGATCCTCTCCTTGTTTCTGGACTCAGGTTAGGCACCTGACACATGCAGGTTTCGCTTCGTCCGCAGTGATCCATTTAAAACCAAGCTGCTGATGCATTGTTAGGAACATAGACTACCCAATACCACCGTCATCACATCACACGGCGAAACCGGGGGAATATCGGCGAGGCAAGGTTTCTCTACTTTAGGTGAAGTTTGTGTTGTTGTGTGTCTTCTCTTTCGATCTGGCAGCATTGATTTGGAAGTATAGGTTACATTTATATACTTTTGGAGTGGTTCTGACGCCCTCCCCAAAGAGTGAAATCCGAAAGACACAAATCCGTACTGAGTACAGACAGGGCCAGGCCCTGGTGCCAGCCAGGGGATCCCCAGTACAAGATAGGGGCCCGTGGCCCGTGCCCGTCAGGGGCCCCCAGTAGCTAGAAACGAATAGGCACGGGCCCCCCAAATGACAGCACAGATAGCTCCTCTTGGCGGCATTTCGGGGGGGGGGGGGCTGGGACTATCAGAAACCCCTTTGACGGTCAGGGGGCCCCTGGTAGTGGTACTGAACACAGCCCCCCCCCCCCCCCCGTAGTGGTATTGAACACAGGGGCCCCGGTACAAGGCGGGGCCCCGTGCCCGTCAGTTGCCCCATTAACTGAAAATAAATAGGTACGGGGCCCGAATGACAGTTGAGAGGCCCCTACCTAACCCCCAAATGCAAAAACTCTCCGGATTTGGGCCACTATATTTTGAGTGGGGCCCCATTTTCAATTGAACTTGTACACATATTTTGTTTTCCCTCAAATTGAACGAAGGGGGGGGGGGGCTATAGCCCTGACCTCCCTCCCCTGGCACACAAATTGAATGACATTTTTGGGGGTGAAAATATGCCCTATACAAATATAGTGGGTCAAATCCGTTTTTTATTGGTAAGGGTACTTTATGCCCCTGATCCAAAATTATATCCCCCCTGGAGTGAATCCTGGGTACGCCACTAGGCATGAACATTTTTTCCGAAAGAATATAAAAAAAACGTTCAAAACGCATAACAATTATTTCAATTATTCACGTCTAACCGTAGTGTGTGAGATGAGTTGTACAGTAACCGACAATACACGGCTACAACCAGGTAACAACTTACTTTTAGTTTCGGTGTCTCGTTTTCCATTCCAGGTGATACCGTTTTCCATCTCAACGGATCATCGTCTATTTTATCTTCGCCTAACGAAATATATTTTGTAGTCAAAAATGAAACACCTTACACAATGACGAAACTGCTACTATTGTTTCACTGTGTAATTCATATGATGGCTCAAATTGAGCCTTTGGCCCCACTGACGCATCCAGAACGTCCAAAAACGTTAGTTTGAAGGGCTGTCTCAAAACTCGTCCGACTTAGTTAGCATTAACCCGCGTCGCGCCGTGTTGCAGGTAGGCCGTTTGAGGGGGTTGGGTTGGGACGACCCCAATTTTCGGGAATAGCGGGACAATGGCTTCCTTTTTTACTTCCTTACTTCCAAAATGACTTTCTTGGTTGCAAAATATGACCAGAATTATTTTATAGATCTCAGATTGGCTGGATAGGACATTTTGCGTTTCTTTATTTAATTTTTGCAATCAACTGATTTGAATCTCAGCTACAGGAGGCGTCTAAAATAGTGTGTTGCCACCCAGAGAAGAGAGGACTCGCACAATTAGTGCTGCAGCCACAAATACCGAGGTAGCGGAAACGGTTTGGCCGCTAGAGCACCGGAAAAAAATCCGGACTGAGGGCGTATTTTTAATTTCCTTCAAACTCACACAAAATGCACCTTATGATGAGAGGATCACACGGGTAAAATATTTCCGAGGTAACGGAAACGGAAACAGAAATTCGAATTTTCGTTTCCGGTGCTCTGGCGGCCAAACCGTTTCTGTTACCTCGGACATATTTTACCCGTATGATCGTCTCATCATAAGGTACATTTGGTGTGAGTTTGAAGGAAATTGAAAGGTACGCGAATCCGTATATGAATCCGTATATGAATCCGTATACGAATACGTTGCTATTATCATGGACGTCTCGTGCACCGTGTTTCAGCTTATGGTGGCAGCCAAATTGACTGTCCAGTCTCTCCAAGCACTCTGCGAACAGGTTGATATGGAGATCAGGATTCTACTACAGAGAGCATCCGAGCTCTGAGTACAGTCGATCTCCCGCATCAGCAATGTGGAGATCAGGATTCTACTACAGAGAGCATCCGAGCTCTGAGTGCAGTCGAACTTCCGCATCAGCAATAAATTCCGTCGAGGTTGAGTGGCGCAGTGCTGGAGTTATAAATAGATGCAGTGGGGCGGAGATCTGCAGGAGGCTCAGGATCAAGTACTCGAGTCTCTCGTTACTGCTATGGATATTTGCAGAAGTGATTCCAATGCATCGGGAAGCACCTGCAAATGGAGGCGCTACTGCTGGAGACGCCGACCCACACAACTCGACGTACTTCACACAGTCCGGATCTTTGCAACCCTTGGCATCGCGCCCTTAACCCTATTTGTAACAGGCTCCTGGCTACCCCTATTTGTAACAGGGGGGGGGCGGATTCCGCCCCCCCCCGGAGATCTCGAGATCTACCCGTCCGATTTTCAAAAATGAAACGTTGTTTGGTTCCCCTCAACACGATCTACATTTCTAAATAGTAAAAAATCTAAATTTTTGATAGGGGGGCAACAGGGGGGCAAAAACGACAAATTTTAGTGGTATTTTTGATCCAACATAGCTTTCATGTTTATGGACCGATTTTAGCACAACCAATAGGAATCGATAGAGATTGAATTGGAAATTGATATATAACGGTGACGTTTGAAAATTCAAAAATCATAGGCGTGTGCAGGTCACTCAATATGGGGGTGAAGTAAATGCGTAATAAAACCATTTTTTGATGTTGTTTTTTTGATAAATGAAATGGCATGTGATTGTGACATTAGAAAAACAGTTATAAATCATATTTTTTGCCATAGGCGGTACCAGGTTAGTGAAAAAGGGAGGTCAAATTGGGAAAAATATTAACCGCAGACAAGTTGCTACCCAGCACTATAAATATGTTACTGATCGTAGATAGTTCCTTTTTGCATGTTGTACTTCATCATAGGCGTATCCAGGATCCAAACTGGGGCGGTGCAAGACCTTTTGATAAGTATATTATCCGCTATTATGATACTAACTAGTCAACAGTGACTATTTCACTTACAACTTCAATTAACATTGCTTACCCCCCCCCCCTTTTTACCCTACCTGGACTCGCCTATTATCTTATAATCGTTCGTAGAGTAGCCTGTGGTGCGTGTTTCATCCGAAAACTGCAGTATGTTATGTCATTGTACGCCCATGCCTCTTAGTTCCCTTGCAATAATATGACCCCCTTTTCCATTCCTGAGCGCACCTCTGCAAAAAAAATGACTGTATCCCCTTTTCTGGCCTCATATGTGCATATATCATTACAAGCTAAACGTTTATTGCGCCGTTATCGCTGGCATATCGTCATCACCATGTCAGTCACCCCCCTTTTTATGTGCCTGAACACGCCCCTGAAACTCTATATGTAATAAATTATGCAAATAATGGAAGCAGAAGCTATCTTTTACATCTTGATAGCTATAAATGTCCCTTACATCGCTCTATTGGCTTCCCGCCAAGCATTGAATACTTCCTGGAACCCCCCCCCCCCTTTTCAAGCCCCTGAAACCGCCTCTGCCATGCAATTTTTATGATATTTCAATAACATCAACTAATTTGCACTTGTTGCAATCACCGTAAACCGATGTCACTCCTTCATACTTGAGGAAGTTAGGAAGAAACCGTGAAGATCGCATTTCCGTATTTTCGCCAAATGTCGCCTCCGAACCCACCCAAAACTGTGCCCTGGAACCGCCTCTGTGCAGGTTAAGAACTCAAAATTTTAACTCCAAATGCGGTATTCAATTCTATGAAAAGTCCCAAAATTTCATGAGCCTGTTCCCCGCCGTTCTAGAGATATCTGCAAAAAAAAACATGAGGGGGGGAGGGGGCGGAATCTGCCCCCCCCCCCCCCCCCCCTGTTACAAATAGGGTTAAAGGGAATAGGTCACCTTGAAAGTTGTGAGGACCCGAAACAAGTTTCGGGGTAATTAAACTTCTTCTAAAAGGGGCCCACTAGTCCTGTGTCGAAATTACTTAGCGTAGGGAGGTAATTATTTCACCACACCCCGTTTTTCGATCTGCTCTACAAATCTGCTATCTCAGTTTTAAAAAAAAATGTTAAAGGTGAACTATTCCCTTTAAGCCATCGGGACTTGGAACTGGTACCCGGGGCTTCTAATAACAGTGTCTATATATAGCTCCTAATAACAGTGACTTGACTATGGCTCGGGCCTCGGCCGGGTTCGGGGTCTGCTGTCGCTGGGCGACCTCGGGTCCAGCGATGATACCCGGCCGCAGCGCACCTGATGTTTGTCTCAGATGTCCTGGTGAAGCCCAGGATGTACCCGAGCACCGGACAGGTATCGGCCACGATCGACACCAGTACAGCATATTGAGTAGGTGTCATCGGTATTAGGCCTCAGCCGAGGCGATGCAAACTGGTCAGTGACGCGTTGGAAAAAAAATACCTGGACCTCATCACGACGTTGATCGCCACACAAGATGGGCATGGGACACGACTTGAACTCATTCTCAGAATGTAGAGTGCATCTTATGCATGCGCTTTGTTATTTCTTAGACAATAAATAAATCATCCCTTGATATCGATTAAATACAATGATGCAGTTCATGGAAGGAGCAGTATGCACAATGAGAATCCAATGCATATTGCAGTGCAAGAGGCCCGTGCAGATCATTGTATTCTAACCATGGTCTCGTTCTGTGCTTCTGTCGGCTTGCTTCATGCGACCGCGCACGTGTCCCAGCTGTCGCAGCGGACGGTCGATCTAACTGCGCGGTTGAGTTCCCGGTAATCAGTCGACCGGCGACCCATGGCTGGGTCCAGGGTCATTGCTGAATCTTTAGCATGTGTCTGTGCACACAGACGTGGACTACAAGTCCAGAGTTAAGCCGGCCTCGGAGTCAGGTGCCATAGCCAAGTACACGTACAAAGTTGATCTTTCGCGCGGAGCGTCACTAAGTTTGCCTCCCTAGCCGCCCCTGTAGCTCAGTCGGGGGAGCGCTGGGCGTTAAAACCCAAGATTTCTTTACTTAATAGAACTCACCCGGCTTGGCAGTCCGGGTTCGAGTCGCTTCGGCGCTCGCCATTTGCCACTGACTGGGATGGCCTGCGGCCAGTGGCTGTGGCCGAGTTCAAGGTTATATGACGTCAGAGGGCGGGGCCGACCGTGACTGTCCAGATATGTCTGGCACGTTAAACTTTCGCTTTTAAATTATGCCGGCTATCAGGAATTGCGCGATCGGATGGTGGGGTCAGGGCCTTTGTAGCAGTTCTGCTTATCGCGGGACCTCACTTCGGAAATCTATCCATTCAAAAGGTTCGGACTCTATATAACCTATAGAAAAATAAGTTCGATAATGTATATTCACGGGACAGGTCCAGCGGTAATGGGCCGGGTCGGCCGGTCGGCGGGCGCGCGAGTCGCCGACCCGGCGGGTCAACGACTGGCACGTCTGACTGACGCTGGAGGCGGGACGCGCTGCCTAAGGCGACGCGGCGCAGACGGGGCCTTCACTATCACAACTAACACATCATCTGAGTGATTGTGATTACGAGCGAGCGCTCGCTCGTCCTTCCGTGGTATAAGGGAAAAATCTGAATATGAGCGGCCCGGCCCGACCTGTGGCGACGCCTTTGAGAAGCTAATATCTCTGCAACCGCACGTCCGATTGGCAAGTGGGCTTCTTTGCTGAGCAGCCCCATCCAACCTACCCTGTTTGAGACCAGTGCGGACTCATGTGGGTGACTACCACTGCGCGTGGCGCGTACCGCTTGAGGGGTGTTGAAAAGTGTTTTCTCGCAAAAACTCCGCAACGGCTGGGCAGATTGTGTGCAAATTTGGTGTGTTTAGGGACTCCTCAGCCGCCATTGTCCCACAAGTTATTGGCGGGGTGCATCTGCACGTGCACACGTGCACATCCCTTTGCTCTATATCAGGAACGGCTAAGTCGATTGTGTTCGAATTTTGTGTGTGGTTAGGGACCTCTCAGCCGCCGCCTTCCCACAAGTCGTGGCCTCTGCACGTGCGCATGTCTATTCTATATCTCAGGAACGGCTGAGCCGAGTGTGTTCAAATTCGGTGTGTGGTTAGCGACCTCTCGGCCGCCTCTTTCCCACAAGTCATAGGTGGGGTCCTCTGCACGTCCGCACGCGCGTACCCTCTTCTATCTCAGAAACTACTTGCCCGATCGAGTTGAAATTCACCCTAGATTTCCTTCGCGCTCGCTCGTTCATCGCCAACTACGGCGCGTTACTGGTTGTACATATTGAAATAATGTTTCTTTGGGAAAAAGGAGTATTTATCACGTGCTGCTTTCAGCAGTGACCACTTTTGCTTTATCATATATGTTATTCTTCCCATCTAGGTATCTAACCAATTCCCCTGCCTTCCCAGGAGCCCCCTGCCTGATATTTCTCATTTTGCTTTTTTCAGTTGATTTTCATTTCATAGTGCAGGGAGTACCGAGACTTTACACTATTATTTTGTCCGGTGTTAACGTATGGTTCAGTCAGTCGTTGGGATTGAGGGAGGGTGCACTTCTGGTGACCTGGTCATGGGCGGCGGTGTATTTAAAAAAGTGACCCCATGGCCAAGTTAAAAGGGTTCGAGGAGGCCCCTTCTCAAATGGAGGTCCCTCTGAGGTTTGCATCCCCAATGTCATTTTCAAAGTTACACCCATGAGCAGACTTGTCAATGATTCAATGTGAATCGACTACTTTTGATTGAATCATTCTTATTTCAAATGAATGACTCATGAATCGATTCACCTCATGCGCAAACCTGTTGTGAGTCACTGATTGAATCATTCATACAGAGAAAATAGGCTGATTGAATCATTCATTGCTCAAAGAATCATTCTTTTTTGGTCGAACACTGTCCACAAAATATGTCAGCGGCCCAGCATTCATCTGTGCCCTGTGGACAAACCAGGCACTTAATGGCCAATTATATGAGCTCTGTGTCCTGAGCTGTAGCCTGTAATTCATCTATGCGTAAAGAAAGCGAGGCTTTGTGTCCAACTTCAGTGGGCACAAGGCCACTGTTCAATCAGCCCTAACTAGGTGAATACCTTGGAACTGGTAGGATTAGGGGTAGGTACCTAAATACTTAGAAAAGGTAACTAACTCATACTTCGGTTCATAAACCACACTACACGCGCACCTTTTCCACACGAAAAAATATCAAAAGGTACCCACCTTTTCCTAATTTCTAGGCTATACCATATCAAAAACTAAATCATAAACAAACATTTGCATGGCCTCCGCATGTCCCAAATATCACTGTCGCATCGGCGCCGCTTTATTCCACATCATGCTTTATAAAAAATAATACCTAATGCAAAATCAAAATAAATGTTCTATTCGCTTAAAAAAGTGAAACGTAAAGTCATTAATGCTTTTGGAACTTGGAATTTGCAATTATAATAAATATTATAAATATCATTTTATAATCAAAATAAACAACACACGTGTCCAATTGGCTCACATTCACATTCACATTCGGAAATACATTCGCGGACTATTTGGATTGGCTTCAAAATTGGTACACAGATAGATCACGATCTAGTGATCATTCTGGAAAAATCTTAGAGTCGCACATTCAAAATCAAAGGATTTAGAGCAGGTCATATGTTTAAGGTCAAACAGCAGACTATTCTGGTGTGCATGCAAATTGGCACACAGGTAGAGCATGACCGCCCTATCACGCTCATACAATCTTAGAGTCGCACATTCAAAATCAAAGGAGCTAGACAAAGGAGTCGACACTTCCCTTTAATGTTGAGTGATTGAATCAATATTGAATCATTCATTATGGTAATGTTGAGTGATTGAATCATGATTGAATCATTCATTATGGTAATGTTGAGTGATTGAATCATGATTGAATAATTCATTATGGTCCGTGAATCACTGTGAATCGACTCATGACAAATATGAATCATTGACAAGTCTGCCCATGAGTGAGGTGATATGACTAATTCAGTTCAGTGTTGACTTAGTATGGCAACGATATCACTAGTTATATCATTAGTTATATAATTAGTTGTGTTAACATAGCAATATTATAACGCTGTTGGATGGGAGAGAAAGTTCTTTTAAAGGGAATGTTTCACCTTTGTATTGGTTTTGAACTGAGATAGTCATTATCTTTGGCCGTTTTGAAATGTATAAATTATTAAGGTCGTTTTCCCAAAAACTTATCCGTTTTTAAGCAATTGAATTTCGAATTTTCAAAATGGGGTCTATGGTAATGCCGCCGCTGATTGGCTGACAGCCACTTCAAGATTGTTGGTCCTGGAAGTCAGACGACCTATATTTCTCGAACCTTGGCGAGTACGATGTAAACAACGGCAAACGCGATAGGTTGCGGTCCAAGTTGAAGTTTGTCAAGTTGTTTGAAGTTGTCTCAGTTATGGATTGTTTTTTCTTTAAATAAATATTTCGCAATGCCTCGCACTCATCATTGTGTTATGTGCGGGAGAAGACCCATTTCCACAATGTTTATATTTAAGTCACCAGAATTGTCCGAAATTATTGTGCCATATTTTGGCAGCGTAAAGTTTCTCTATAGCTCTTTATAGCTCAATAATGACGTAATCATCCCAATTTGTTTACACAAAAAAAATTATAAAGTTAAGTGACTTTTCGAGATAAAAAATATCACCATCGTTTTCAGCAGCACTTACTTCATATTTTCGACTACAACCAGCGTATATTTAACAACTTTCAGAAAGGTGAAACATTCCCTTTAAATGTAAATCACCCGCATGTCTGGTTGATTGACTACGGACTTGATATGTCCTGCTATAGACTCATTGCGAACACCACAGAAAAGGAACTGTCTAATCTAAAACTGTCCTGCGGTCGGCAGCCAAGTCTACATGAGAAGTAGCGAAAACAAAAACGCCATAACTAGCCGTCCGGTAGTGCCGCCGCGGTGGTGTCCCTCCTATCTCCCAAGGCTAACTTCTGCACGGCCCCGGCATCTGAATTAAAATCAGGTCGAGGTCGAGCTTTTGCAAAATCCGTCATTTGTTTTCTCAGATACAGCGCGGATCAAGGGGGAGGACACAATCCGATCAGACATATGGTCCGAACAGGATGCCAAACTGCGGCTGCGGCTGCGGCTGCGGGAGGCAGGAACTGGGTCACGGTCGCGGCGCGATCTGAGCTCACAGCTGTACAGCAATCAACATCGCCACTTCGATAGAAGAGATGATATTTAAACAAGAGAGTAGCTTGTTGCAGTGCATCAGATCGCGATGCAGTACATCAGGTACCAATCACAAGGCCGTTTGCTAGGCAACGCCAAACTCAAACCAGCACGGTATTGGGGTTGGTTGATGATGATGATTTGGGCTTTAGGGCGTCTCAGCTACTCAGGCTATGTGGCGCCCATCGGTATTGGGGTTAAAGGTAATGATAGTATTTATTTTAATGAAATGCAAAACCAATAAGAATAGTACATTTGCTATTTGCTCCTGACTGGGATGGCCTGCGGCCGGTGGCAGCGGTCGCAACTAAGGTCAGGTGACGTCAGTGAGCGAGGCGGACCGTGTCCAGGTATGTCGGGCACGTACAACTTTCGTCTCTAAATTCTGCCGGCCAACAGGAATTGCGCGATCGGGTGGTGAGGTCAGGACCTACACAACAAGCTCTGCTTAGCGCGGGTCCTGACCTCCGAAATCCATCCATACAAAACATTCGGACGATTTTTCTTTTAAAGCGTCAATAATCTACAAGCACATACTTGTCATACTGTATCGACTACATTTTTATCTGGCATACCTGGGCACACCCAGCTTACAAAAGGCACGCAACACATACCATACCCAGGTGCATTTTCAGATACATATATGAACTCACCCACTTCTGCTACTCACCCACTTCCGCCTTGCCCACCTCAGCAGGAACTGAACAAAATAATATCCATGTGTTTACTTTCACGCAGGGTACTATGCAAGTTGTCATGAATATTTGCTCATATAGCACCATATTTGCCAACAGCTAATGATGGCCAGCAAAACCAAGAGCCCCAGACACAAGCACAGCCAGTCTTGTCGCTGTGTTGCACCACAACGCACACGCTGTCCAGCAAGCACAGCCAGTCTTGTCGCTGTGTTGCACCACAACGCACACGCTGTCCAGCAAGCACAGCCAGTCTTGTCGCTGTGTTGCACCACAACGCACACGCTGTCCAGCAAGCACAGACAGTCTTGTCGCTGTGTTGCACCACAACGCACACGCTGTCTAGCAAGCACAGCCAGTCTTGTCGCTGTGTTGCACCACAACGTACACGCTGTCCAGCAAGCACAGACAGTGTTGTCGCTGTGTTGCACCACAACGTACACGCTGTCCAGCACAGCCAGTCTTGTCGCTGTGTTGCACCACAACGTACACGCTGTCCAGCAATAACCACAACGTACACGCTGTCCAGTGGTTTTGAGTAGTCTAACTTCCTGTGAATCTTCCAATGATGATCATAATTTGTTATTGGGCGCACCGAATACAAGAATCATTTGGCGTCCAAAAATATCACCATGTCATGTCAAGTCATGTCATATTATGTCGTGCCAGTTTCTTAACCCGCGCACTGCAGGGGCTTTGCGCCGAACACGAACTGCAGGGGGGTTGATTTCCCCCCCCCCCCCTGAGATCTAAAAAACTACGCTACGTAGCGAGAAGCAGAAAACGGAATTTGATAGCTTGATACATGTTCTATCGAAATTATTTCAGTATTGTTTTAGGTCAGGTCAAAATTGAGGTCACCAGAGGTCATCGAAGGTCAAATTTTCCATTTTTTCTCTCCTGTTTTAGGACATCGCTCCAGAAATTTCCATGTATCTCAGAAACTATGCTAGTTAGAAACAAACGGAAAAGGGCAAACGCCAGACAGTGAAATTTCCAAAAGGTAAAGTGTCCTCAAATTTGATCTTAGGTCAAGATGTGAGGCTCCAGAGGTCAAAAAAGAAAAAAATGCCGTTTTTTCTAAATCGTTTTTCACTATTAACTTTTTACGTAATAATAAAGATAACAGAAAACTGGTTACGCCATTGTGTTTATCTTGTCAAGGCGCTTCGAATGATATACATGGTGACTTTGTTAAATTAACTTCAAAAATTGACCTCAGGTCAAGGTCAAGCGGTGACCCAAGTAGGGTATGTTGCATATGGTTATATATGTTGCATATGTGTTGCCCTGTAGCTCAGTTTGGGAGAGCGCTGGACTTCTGACCTCACCCGGTAGTGGCAGCCCGGGTTCGAGTCGCTTCGGCGCTCGCTATTTGCTCCTGACTGGGATGGCCTGTGGCCGGTGGCAGCGGTCGCACTCAAGGTCAGGTGACGTCAGAGGGCGGGGCGGACCGTGTCCAGGTATGTTGGGCACGTACAACTTTCGCTTCTAAATTCTGCCGGACGCCAGGAATTGCTTGATCGGGTGGTGGGGTCAGGGCCTGCGCAACAAGCTATGCTTAGCACGGGGCCTGACCTCGGAAATCCATCCATTCAAAAAAACATTCGGACTAAATTTATTATAAAAAAGAAGAAAAAAATGGGAAGACGTGTCTCAACGAGACAAACACATTGATGTCTGTTTTACTTCTCTATCTTTATTATGTCGGGAGTTATTGACAAAAAAAGTGATTGTGACCTCGCATGACCTCAAATGACCCAATAGGGGTCACTGAACAAAACTTACACTTGGATCATCAATAATATCCTATAATAACATGATCCAGAAGTAATTGGACTAATATAATGCATATCCTTGAAATAGCAAGCATTTGTATATTTCCCCATTGACTTATTATGGGGAGGTTACGAAATTGATCTGACCTTAGGTCACCGATATCAAAATTCCGAGATAAACGAATTGTAAGTACTTATGCTCTCATCACATCCTGTAAGTTTCAAACTGATCGGTGAAAAACTCTAGCTTTGGCACAACTGCAAACATTTTTGGTGGTGGGGTCACTTGACCTGGTGTGGTGACCTGACCTGAGATGACCAGAGGTTTTTTCTTCTTCAAAGTGTGCGCAATTGATGTCCTAACAGGTGTGCCAAAACCCGGCGGCGCTGCACGCCGCCGATTTTTCGCTATACTTTACAAACCTGAGGGGGGACGGAAATCAACCCCCTGCAGTGCGCGGGTTAACCCGCGAGTTACGGGGGAGTTTTGTTTAGCCCCCCCCCCCCCCCCCCTAGGAATATTAGGAATATCTCAATAACTAATGCAGATATCGACGCCAAACTTTCAGTACCTTTCCGGGCATCATTTGTACACCTTTTGAGGGGTAAAAAATGGAAAAAATCGGCAGATTTTTTTTATCGAGATATAGTGAATTTATTGACGTCACTAAACACGATTTTGACACCAAAATCGGCTAAACTTTGCCCGGCCGTACAAATGCCGCATTTGAAGTAAAATGAAATCGAAAAACGCTAAAAGGTAGAAAATGGCAAGGGCTACAAACCAGCTATCTCGAAATTTCGAACATTTTGGTTTTGACCACAAAAAAAACATTGTTTTGAAAAAAAATGCTCACAAATCACATTTTTCAAAGATATTGAAAAAAACGGAATATGTCAGATAACGACATATGGCAACTACCATACCAAATTTCAAAATTATATAATCTTTTTTGACTGTCATGGCTTATAAAGTATGGGTAAATCATGACGTCATATTTTGAAATTGCGTGTTTTGGCTTTTATTGACCGGATACAGACAAATAAATGCCAGCAACTGATATAGAAACATGTTTTTTTCATTTCGATTTATCAATTTCTAATTTTGACCTTCAGTGACCGGAACTTGACCTGAACTTGACACTAACTTCACGTAAATGAAGTCGGGTGGTAAAATGACTATCACTATCGAATTCTACGCGTAAAAGCGTCCATAAAACATGTGCGGCATGACTTTCGTAGATATTTTGTGTGTAGTGACCTTTTGTGACCTGACTTTGACCTTGATCTTTTCCAACAATCTCACTTTAGCTCATGTGGGATATGTAGCATACCTTTGACAGCACTTTGGGTGATTATAGGCGCAATCGAAGGCCATGGATGGCAAGTATTGTCCATAAACTCAAATACCTCGATTTTGACGTTTGACTTGACCATGACCTGACATGTAACCTTAATTTGACATTTTAAAGTTTGCGTTAGGTTTATCTCATTCAGCGCTTTTGGAATGCCGCCTTGCGCGTCCCGCTGCGATCATTGGTTCTGAAGATACCAGAGGGCTACCCCCCCCCCCCCCCCCCCCCCCCCCCCCCTCCCAGCGAGTCGTGTTACAGAATATACCCCAGTGACTGCCGGGTTAATCAACCCACCCACTAGGTGGATTAATATACGGCTAAGTCACAGCATATGCAGGCGCATTGTAGTGACGATGAGTGGGGCTTATGGGCGTACCGATTTCTGTGGTCATATGGAGGCCATGCAGCTGCGTATTTTTACCCAGGATGAGACTGAAGAGATTACAGCATGGATAATTTGTTGGGTGCGGTGAAAACAAGCAGACAATCGGTAAGTCTAGACGGCTGATGACTCATCTCCTGAAACCCAGCGGTCAGCACAATATGAGACTCGTACTCTGGCCCAAAAGAAGCGTAATCGCTCTCCAATGAGTTTTAGATATGTGATCAGTAAGCTTTTTGGTGAGTGCCGACCCACGACGAGGACAAACTGGTCTGTCAGCATCGCGTAGCAAATATATATGCGTGACGTAGGTATGACCGATACACGGCCTACATAGGATTTTTCTCCCCCCCCCCCCCCCCCGTCTGCCCTGGCTGGGGCTGGGGTGCCGGCCGCCGGACCTTAGGTCTATTTTTAAAGCCCTAGAGGTTTAGGCCCAGAGATAACACCCACGCGTTGCATCCCACATCCCTCGCAATTCGCCGTCTAACAAGGCAGCGCTGGTGACCGGGAAGAAATATATCCCGGGAATAGGCAGGCCTCACGTGCGGCACACTTCGCGGCCGCCTCCGCTAGCTTGCTAACATTATCCCCGCGTGGCTGAGGACACATCACGAGGTGACCTGTTATTTAGCTTGACAGAAAGCAGTGATGCGACTTCAAATGCCCAGTACTCGTAACAGAGGATTGGTATGGCACTAAGCTCTCTACGTAAAAAACACACCCAGAGCACAAATGCACGTCTTCAAAAGCACAGCTCAAGACCCCGGACCAAACACAGCAGACCCCGCCACACAGACCGGCCAGACAATACGCGCAACCTCTCCCAGTAAGGTCATGAAAGAAAGAAAAAGCAGGAGAGTATACATGTCACCGAGGAAACATAGCTATGCCACACACACATCACACGGCTAAGCAGCCCCGCTGGCCACACACACCGTGCCAGCGTCCTCGGGCAGGGGAGGGGCAGGGGAGAGGCAGGGGAGAGGCAGGGGAGAGGCAGGGGAGAGGCAGGGGAGAGGCAGGGAGAAGGCAGGGAGAGGCAGGGGAGAGGCAGGGAGAAGCAGGGGAGAGCAGGGGAGAAGCAGGGGAGAGGCAGGGGAGAAGGCAGGGGAGAAGCAGGGGAGAGGCAGGGGAGAGGCAGGGGAGGGCAGGGAGAGGCAGGGAGAGGCAGGGGAGAGTCAGGGGAGAGGCAGGGGAGAGGCAGGGGAGAGGCAGGGTGAGAGCAGGGGAGAAGGCAGGGGATGAGGCAGGGAGGGGGAGAGCAGGGGAGAAGCAGGGGAGAGGCAGGGGAGAGGCAGGGGAGGGGCAGGGGCGGGCAGTGACGGACAGGGTAGGGCAGGGTAGGGCAGGGGTAGGGCAGGGGTGGGGCAGGGTGGGGCAGGGTGGGGCAGGGTGGGGCAGGGTAGGCAGGGTAGGGCAGGGTAGGGCAGGTAGGCAGGGTAGGGCATGGTAGGGCAAGGGTAAGGGCAGGGTAGGGCAGGGTATGGCAGGGTAGGCAGGGTAGGGCAGGGAGGGCAGGGTAGGGCAGGGTAGGGCAGGGTAGGGCAGGGACGGGAGGACGGGAGGGACGGGAGGGACGGGAGGGACGGGAGGGACGGGAGGGACGGGAGGGACGGGAGGGACGGGAGGGACGGGAGGGACGGGAGGGACGGGAGGGACGGGCAGGGGCGGGCAGGGGCGGGCAGGGGCGGGCAGGGGCGGGCAGGGGCGGGCAGGGACGGACAGGGTAGGGCAGGGTAGGACAGGGTAGGGCAGGGTAGGGCAGGGTAGGGCAGGGGCGAGCAGGGGCGGGCAGGGGCGGGCAGGGCGGGGCAGGGGCGGGCAGGGCGGGCAGGGGCGGGCAGGGGCGGGCAGGGACGGGCAGGGACGGGCAGGACGGGCAGGGACGGGCAGGGGCGGACAGGGTAGGGCAGGGTAGGGTAGGGCAGGGTAGTTCAGGGTAGGGCAGGGTAGGGAAGGGTATGGCAGGGTAGGGCAGGGGTAGGGCAGGGTAGGGCAGGGTAGGGCAGGGTAGGACAGGGTAGGGCAGGGCAGGGTAGGGCAGGGTAGGGCAGGATAGGGCAGCGGCAGGGGCAGGGTAGGGCAGGGTAGGGCCAGGGTAGGGCAGGGTAGGGCAGGGTAGGGCAGGGTAGGGCAGGGCAGGGTAGGGCAGGGCAGGGTAGGGCAGGGGCAGGGGCAGGGGTAGGGTAGGGTAGGGTAGGGCAGGGCAGGGTAGGGCAGGAGAGGAGAGGGACGGGAGGGACGGAGGGACGGGAGGGACGGGAGGGACGGGAGGGACGGGAGGGACGAGAGGGACGGGAGGGACGGGAGGGACGGGAGGGACGGGAG
>JAXIVJ010010530.1:10000-46824 GCA_036785665.1 Chirona hameri | reverse complement strand
AATTTTACGATATGTGGACAATTGATGCCTTAACAGCTGTGCCAAAAACGGCGGCGCACAGCGCCGCCGTTTTTTCACTATCCTCGAAAAACCTTAGGGGGCGTCTAAGCCCCCCCCCCCCCCCCCCAGCGGCACGGCGCGGGAAATCAGGACAATAGATTCCCCGGGGCCGGGGCCGGGGTACTAGTGCATTTTCAATGGAGGTCCATCGTCAGGACAATGGATTTAATTGCCTTGGGACCCCACCCTCTAACTCGAAAACTAAAAGGGCTAGAAAGACGCGGAAAAAAAACGTTCAAAAACTCTCGAAAAGCACACTAAGGTTTTCAGATATGCTTTCCTCAAGTAAATATTGTGGTCACCAGAGGTCATCAGAGGTCAGATTTTCAAGTTTTAGGACTTCGCTCCAGCAACCCCCAGATATCACAGGAACTATGATATCTAGGAACAAACAGAAAAAAAGCAATGGAAATCTCTTGAAAAATGCAATCGCTAAGGTGTCCTCGAATTTGAGCTCAGATCAATAGTTTAGGCTCCAGAGCTCATCAAAAATGTCAAAAAGGTTATTTAAACGTGTTTTTTTTAGACACTTCGACTCTTTTTTTTGTATTTAGACACTTCGACTCATATTAGTGATGACCAGGTCAGGTCAACTTACAAATGTGACCTCAGGGCAAGGTCAAGTGGTGGTGACCTAAGTAGGTCATGTTGCATACGGGAAGACGTGCCGCAACGAGATAAGCACATTGGTGTCGGTTTCACTTCTCTATCGTCATTATGTCGAGAGTTATTGACATAAAACTGTTGATCACCTCGGATGACCTCGGCCGATCCTGTAGGGGTCACTGAAGAAAAATATCACCTAGGTCATCAACAATGTCTTATAATAACATGATCCAGAAGGAATTAGACTGCTATCTTGCGTCTCCTTGGAATAGGAATCATTTGAATATTTCCCCTTAGACTTATAATGGGGAGGCCACGAAATTAAACTGACCTTGGGGGTTAGACACCTCCTCAGGTGTTTCGCGGATAGCGGAAAAGCGGCGACTAGCAGCGCCGCCCTTTTTGGCACAGCTGTTTGTGCATCAATTGTCCACATTATGTTAACAAAATATCGGGTCATCTTAGGTCAGGTCACCAGACCAGGTCACGTGGCCTCACCTCCCAAAAACTTGTGGTCGTACCACAGTCACAGTTTTGGGATGATCGGTTTTACACTTACATGATTTCATAAGGTCACATATATCTACAACTCGTATATTCTGGATGTTTAATATCAGCGACCTATAGGTCCAGAGGGCGCCGAAAGTGCCCTCTGGTCTATCCAGGGGGCTTCAAGCCTTTTAAAGAGGGTAACCGGACAAAAAGTCAAAAGTCAAAAAGTCACAGGGCAAAAAGTAAAATGTGAAAAAGTAAAATGACAAAGTCAAATGGGCTAAAAGTCAAATGCAAAAATTCAAAACGGCAAAAAGTAAAATGGAGGCAAATTTTTGTCCTGGAACCATCCTTTCCGTATGCGGTGCATAGATGGGTAGCTAAAGTTTCTTGAAATGCATATTGAATTTGACGCCATGATCGGGTCATCTGTATTATTGTTTTGAATGGCAGAAGTACGACTGGTTCGATCATGTTTGACGTCCTCGCCTTTAGCTCTTTTTTTTATCGGAGCGCAACAGATAACAACGACAAACATTCGTGCAGCGAAATGCGTATTATTTTTTTGCGGTCGGACAATTCCTCAGTTTACTATTCGAGATTCGGAGCTGGAAATTCTGAAGAAAACTGCCATTTATTTGATGCTCCAAGTTCTGTTTTAAATTTCTATGGTAGCTTCTTTCCACACAAGGTCGAAAAGCTAAAAAAAAATCATTAGAAATCGTGTGGTTGCAAAATAAAGTGGCCCACAGCCGGGGAGATTTTCGAAATTGGGGGTACCTAGGTAAAATTCGCTCCAACTGGTTGCCCCCCACCCCAAAAAAAAAACGGCCTGCTGGATCCGCCCTTGATGCGCCGAACATATTAACAAGGAACGACTTGAATTTTGAAACATCAATATTTGGCTACTGAAAACGGGCCTTGTTTTCTGGTAGCTATTTCATTGCAATTGTATGTTACCCTAACTTAATTGCCGAGCTCTGGCAACCCTGATAGAACGCCACTCTAAATCTTGATATATCATCATCACCTTTAATTTTCCTTCAAATCCTTCAACCTATGTGTTTAAGCTATATGACTACGTGAACTGAATCAGGGATGTAGGCCTCGGGGGCCATGCCCCGAATTTTGTACGGGTTTGCCTGATAAAACCTTGTAAAGATAATAGGTAAAAACCTTTATGTGATAAAGTCTTGTAGAGAATAAGAAGCTAAAGATGTTATTCATTCAATTCACCGATACAACGAACCGAAGACGATGACGATGGCTTCCTTATGACGATGGCCACCAATGAGACGCCGCGAAACGGCGTGAAAATTTTAATTTTAGGTTGTGGAAACGAAATTTTAATATTGGAACCAGAATCAGGTAACCCCTATTCCTGGTTACACATCTCGGTATAATTGAAAATATTGAAATTAAGGTAGTTTTTAATATAAGTATTCTTCCGATAGTAAATAATGATGACCGGTGGCAGTCAGCGCTCAATAGTACATATGATAATAATAACTGTATACATATGTACCGAACTGTAACAAACAACTGGTAACAGTGCAAATGGTTTCAAAGCAGCAAGACTTTTCCGCACATAATTAATCATAACACATATTTATATGTATACCGCACATAATTACGCACACATTTCCTTTTCCTCATTTTCCGAAAGCAACACGACTTTTCCGCACATAAATGGTCCCTGCGGATCTGGAGGAGCCTGGGGCGAGATGGCTTGGGGAGATGGTCCTGGCCTGGTCTCACTAATAGCTCTTTGGTCCAGCAAGTTGGTCACCGCTGGAGCAGCTTCCGGGTGCCGATGTCCGAGTCTTTGCGTTCGCGTCACCTTTTTTCGGAACTCGGCAGACTAGCTAAATATGTAGCCCGCTTGAAAGTTAATATTTTATGAAGGGAATGGGCTCTGGGGCTAGCAATTAGGTACCGCCAAGGAGAGACTGCCAGACACCTAATTCATTTATTTTCCCATTTTCCAAATTTGTATACACAATTGCGTATTATGTCATGCCGCGAAGCGGCGAGAAATTTGCAAGTTTTTGCACTGTGGATAGCGGGATTTTGACTGGTGAAATGGCAATTTTTACAACTGTACGTTCGACCGTTCGGGGGGGGGGGAGCAAAACATAGTATCAGGACCTTTTGGAGGGCATGGCCACTTTGTTCCCCCCTCCCTTGGATCCGCCCCTGCACATGTATGGTTTCAAATTGATCGTGCCTCAATTCAAAAGTGAAATAACAACATTTGCTATTACAAAAATTCAATTATGGGAAATTACAAAAAAAATGTACTAACATATGGTGACGAACAGTATAATCCACCACTATCTCTGGTTTGAATGTTATATGTAAACAAGTCATAGGGCCAGCAATGAAGATAAGTGCTCCAAGAAGCGTGACAACGTCCCTGATCGGTCAATGAAACAAATCGCCTACACTAAACACGTCGCCATCCTTGGCCAAGTTAATCCGCCGAATGCATCACGGTGTTCTGAAACGTTTATTGATTGATTATGAATACACGGTTTATATAAATGTTGCATGTGTGCACTGTAATATATTAAATACCTGTTTGTTGAAAATTGATGGGATTTTTTGTTTGTTATAAGTCGTGAACACTTAATAGTTCGCCGTCCGGGGCCAAGTTAAACTGCCGATTTCAATGCACTTTTGTCAAGTGAGAGTTCATTGTTCATAGAAGTTTGGCATATATTCGCAAAAGATAGAGAGATGAAACATGATATGCCTTCATGATAAATAACAATGTGTAGGCAGGTTAATTTTCGCTGGGTTCGATATGTTATTAAAATATTGGGAAAAAAATGTAATTACAAAATTGTAACTACAAAATTGTTATAACCTAATCGAACCTGACCTAAACTTTACAGCAATTACGGCCGCAGGGACCCACGTTTAGAACGCTAGCATTCGCTCCATGCGCTGTGACCTACGGGGGGGGGGGGACTGTCTCCACCCCCGGACCCCAGACCATCTCGTAGATAAGTCGTAAAATAAGTTTTCCGATGTATTTGCGCGGCCCACCCTTGCAATTGTCAAACATACGGATAATCTGTTTCCAACAACACGTACGAACACTGAAGAAAAACGTTCCAACGAGAGAAGAAAAAAACGTTCCAACGGATCCACGTACGAACGCTTCCAAATGCAAGGGGCGGGGCCGATGGGGGCCATCGGCCCCGCCCCTTGCATTGTCGAAATATACGAAGAAAAGCCCTGTCAACAACACGCACGAAGGCTGTAAAAAAACGTTCTAACGAAACCGTTTCAACGGATCCCAAAAATATACGGATAAAAAGACGTTCCAACAACACGTACGAACACTGACAAAAAAAAACGTTCTTAACAAAACCATTCTAACGGATCCAATTTGTTTCTTCACAAAGCGCTTGTAACATATTTTATGGTTCATCCTGGCTTTGAAATAGGGATGCGTGAAACGTCACAGAAAATTTTAAGTGGAACATAAACAAGGGTTTCATAAGCTGGATAGAATCGGATGAAACTTTAACTTCGCATAGACATAAACAACCGTGATGTCTAACGAAAGGGAATGTTTTCTTGCCTTGCTGATCATTGAATAATATATTTGTATCTAACGATCCGCCAGGGTTTCAATCGACCTTGATTCTCCCTCACGATTTACAAGTCTGCTAAATTATGGTCTGTTGAAGTATACGCTTTTGTGTATCAAATATAAACGTTTGGCATATTGCTTCATCCAAATTAGCATGTATTTTCGTGAACGGATACTATTTCCTTTCAAATCCATGTAAGATGAGGCCTTGAAACACAGGCGGCCAGAGCGCCCCTCAGGCGGCCAAAGAGTCCCCTCAGGCGGACAGAGCACCCCTCTCAGGCGACCACAGCGCCCCCACTCAGGCGGCCAGAGCACCCCCACTGAGGCGGCCAGAGCACCTCCTCTCAGGCGGTCAGAGCGACCCCTCTCAGAGGCCCAGAGCTCCATCTCAGACGGCCAGAGTGCCCCTCTCAGGCGACCAGAGCGCCCCTGTCAGGAGGCCAGAGCGCCCCCTCTCAGGCTGCCAGAGCGCCCCTCTCAGGCGGCCAGAGCACCCCTATCCGGCGGCCAGAGCGCCCCTCTCAGGCGGCCAGAGCGCCCCTTTCAAGCAGCCAGAGCACCTCCTCTCAGGCGGCTAGAGCGCCTCCTCTCAGACGGCCAGAGCGCCCCCTCTCAGACCGGCAGAGCGCCCCCCCCCTTCTCAGGCGGCCAGAGCGCCCCTCTCAGGCGGCCAGAGCGCCCCCTCTCAGGCGACCAGAGCGCCCCCTCGCAGGCAGTCAGAGACCCCCTCTCAGGCGGCCAGAGCGCCCCCTCTCAGGCAGCCCGAGCGCCCTTTCTCAGGCAGCCAGAGCGCCCCTCTCAGGCCAGCAGCCCCTGCCAAACACAAAGCGCCCCTCGGCTGAGTTTGAGGGCAACTGCCTTCTCCCCCAGCCCCCTTCCCCCCTCTTCCGCCGCCACTGCCAGAGCGCCCCTTCAGGCTGCCAGAGTGCCCCTCAGGTGGCCAGAGCCCCCCTCATGCGGCCAGGGCGCCCCCTCAGGCGGCCAGAGCGCCCCTTCAGGTGGCCAGAGCGCCCCCTCAGGCGGCCAGAGCATCCCCTCGGGCGGCCAGAGCGCCCCTTCAGGCGGTCAGACCGCCCCCTCAGGCGGTCAGAGCGCGCCCTCAAGCGGCAAGAGCGCCCCCCCCCCCCCCCCTCAGGCGGCTAGAGTGCCCCTCAGGCTGCCAGAGCGCCCCTCAGGCAGCCAGAGCGCCCCCTCAGGCAACCAGAGCGCCCCTCAGGAAGCCAGAGCGCCCCCACAGGCAGCCAGGGCGCCCCCTCAGGCGGCCAGAGCGCCCCT
Organism: Chirona hameri; assembly: GCA_036785665.1. Taxonomy (NCBI): domain Eukaryota; kingdom Metazoa; phylum Arthropoda; class Thecostraca; order Balanomorpha; family Balanidae; genus Chirona; species Chirona hameri. The sequence goes on along the minus strand of JAXIVJ010010530.1, from coordinate 40,784 downwards.
TCAGGTGGCCAGAGCGCCCCCTCAGGCGGCCAGAGCATCCCCTCGGGCGGCCAGAGCGCCCCTTCAGGCGGTCAGACCGCCCCCTCAGGCAGCCAGAGCGCGCCCTCAAGCGGCAAGAGCGCCCCTCCCCCTCAGGCGGCCAGAGTGCCCCTCAGGCTGCCAGAGCGCCCCTCAGGCAGCCAGAGCGCCCCCTCAGGCAACCAGAGCGCCCCTCAGGTGGCCAGAGTGCCCCCTCACACGGCCAGAGCGCCCCCTCGGGCAGCCAGAGCGCCCCCTCAAGCGGCCAGTGCCCCTTCAGGCTGCCAGAGCGCCCTCAGGCAGCCAGATTGCCCCCTCAGGCAACCAGAGCGCCCCCTCAGGCAGAGCGTCCCCACAGGCGGCCAGAGGCTCCTCTTGGCTTGCCTTGGCCTTGGCTTTCCCTTGGAATCCCCAGGCCCCTGCCAAACACAAAGCCCCCCTCGGCTGATTGGGGGAGGGGGCAACTCCCCCCCCCCCCCTCCCTCTTCCGCCGCCCCTGATCGTTGGTGGTGGATTCGTATTTTGGTGGTGAATTGGCCTTTTTGTAGGTGGCTTGGGCCATTCTGGCGTGTTTGTTAAGTTGATGGGGAGAGTGTCCACTTTGGTGGTGGAAGTGGTCATTCTGGCTGTTCCATTAATTTTGTCCCTTCACAATCATCTTATTTCTCTCGGCGAACGGGCACTTCTTCGCTTATCCCGCGTGCCGCTTGTGTCCAGCCCTGGTTCCGCCAAATCAATACCGTTGCCCTGCGCGAACAGCTGTGGAATCGATAGACAATGGCAGATGTTCCTGGGTTTTTTATTTTAGCACGAAAGGTAGGCATGCCTAACGCAAATTTTACCCATGCAAAACATTTTCTACCCATTCGTCCTTTATTTGGCTGCATCACAGAGTATCTGGCTTTGTTTACGTTTTCGAATGACGCGCCATTCTCCAACCAATGAGAGGCCGGAATAGAACGCGGCTAACGACTGTAGCCAATGGTGGCTCGCGTTACAGTACATGTGTTGGCGTCCTTCGTTTCATAAAAGCAGAGCACGGCTCACGAGGCCATAGCCCGGAGGTACTGCGTCGTGGTTGGTGCGCTGGAGATAGCTGAGGCACTGCACATTCCTTTGTCGCTGTTCGAGGTAAGAGCTCAGCACCTCGCAATTCACTCTGAGCGTTTGCTGGAGCCAGACTTTGTTTGGTTCGCTCGTCTATCGATTGCTTTGTTAGTGCGTCGTACGGCCCGAATCACGTTCCGTGGTGCCTGTGCTGGTGTGGTTCAGCTTCCTTTGACAACTTAATAGGTATCTGATTGGTATTTTCATTGTTCACACAAGTTTTACTTTATTCCTGCTTTCATTTGCAGTTTGCTAATTGCAGCTGTGTTATCGAGTTTTCACATTCCTGTTTGAATACCCACGACGTGACTGGAACTGTTTTGGTTTGGCGACTGGCGTTGCATACAAGTAGATGAGAACTGAGAGGTGAAACATTGCTTGTAACGTTGGACGAATTGTTCTTTGGAAACATGTCCTTTGGTTATCGATTTTACTGGTGACCTTCATTGGATGTTATAATTAATAAACTAAAAAACATGACCTTTTCCTCGAAAATGTGAAAATCCAATGTTATCCAAATGTTATTATGTTGTAATATTTCGGCCACAGGCCTTTATCAAACCATTTGATAAAGGCCTGTGGCCGAAATATTACAACATAATAATAACATTTGGATAACATTGGATTTTCACATTTTTGAGGAAAAGGTCATGTTTTTTAGTTTATTAATTATATCAAATATGTTCTTCGCACAAGCACAAAACTCTATAAAGCTCATTGGATGTTCATCATGTCTTTGTTAGGTCGTGTTATATCAAGGGGGATAATTTTTTGTCTACCTATTTTTAAGACATTTGTGGTAAAATTAACTTCTTATCTGGTATTTTGATTGTTGTATTTCACCTCAATGTGGTATTTTACCTCAATCTGTGGTATTTCACCTAAATGTGGTATTTCACCTAAATATGTGGTATTTCACCTAAATGTGATATTTCACCTAAATATGTGGTATTTTACCTGAATCTGTAGTATTTAAAGGAAATAGTTCACCTTGGAATTTTTTTACCAAACACGATTTGATATTTTTTAATACAATGTATTTTTATATTGTCAAATGGCCTTATATCGCGCCGATTCAGGACAGAAGGCCGTACATTATTATTGTTTATCAAATCTATATGCATACTCTGAGTCAGAGTCCTGACGTCACGCGAATGTAAACAATTGTTCAGCCAATCAGATTCGAAAGTAAGGATAGACTCGCATTGGAGATATGCCAACCGGCGGCCAGCGGTTCGCTTGCTAGCACCAGCTGCAAGCTGATTGGCTGATGGTATAGCCTCTGCCCGGGCTAGAACCAGTACAACATTCTTTCGCCAGCACCGCATTCCTTCGCCAAAAAATCAAATATATTCGGCTGGAGAGTCTTTTCAGTCGAAGAAAACTTGCAGATAGTTTCCCAACACGGGCTACAAAATTGCTATCTCAGTTTAAAACTAATGTTGAAGGTGAACTATTTCCTTAAACTAAAACCAGCGATTTTTATGAAGTAGATATTTTATCGAAACATCTTCGAAATATATTTGTATATAATCATCTAGTTTTGTCTACGAGATGGTCTGGGGGGGGGGGGGGCGGCTGCGCAGCGAGCAGCGAGCGAATGCGAGCGGAGCGTTCTAATCTGGGTCCCTGCCACCGTAACTGCTGTAAAGGTTAGGTCAGGTTCGATTATGTTATTGTTTCCTGCCACACCCTGGTCAATGGGTATCGTCTGCAGGGTCAATGAGTCATATTTACTGAAGCCTGAAGGTATACTAGTTTTACCACATAAGCACTAATATTTACCACGCTAGTACTCATAAATAGGTAGATTTTTAATATACTACAAAGTTCCCCAAACATACCAGAGAAGCAGGTGAAATACCGGACAATGCGCTGAATACCACAGCAAGATTGTTTACCTCAGGGAAAATTGCCACCCTTATATCAATGTTCGGTTCTACTAACAATGGCAGAAGAGTGAGAATATATGTGAATCACTTGCTTACCACGAGTCATTTGTTAGTTATTTGGCACGCCCTCTATTTTCGACTCTGCTTAAAGGAAATAGTTCACCTTCAACATTAGTTTTAAACTGAGATAGCAGTTGTGTAGCCCGTGTTGGGAAACTCCTATCTGCAAGTTTTCTTGACTGAAAAGACTCCAGCCGAATATATTTGAGTTTTTGGCGAAGGAATGCGGTGCTGGCGTAAGAATGTTGTACTGGTTCTAGCCCGGGCAGAGGCTATACCATCAGCCAATCAGCTTGCAGCTGGTGCTAGCAAGCGAACCGCCGGCCGCCGGTTGGCACATCTCCAATGCGAGTATCTCTACGCTACTACTTTCGAATCTGATTGGCTGTACCATTTTTTACATTCGCGTGACGTCAGGACTCTGACTCGGAGAGTATGCATATAGTTTTGATGAACAATAAAAATGTACGGCCTTCTGTCCTGAATCGACGCGATATAAGGCCATTTTTGACAATATAAAAAGAAATTGTATTAACAAATATAATCAAATCGTGTTGGGTAAAAAAATTCAAGGTGAACTATTTCCTTTAATGGAGCGTTCATTCACGTCTGGCTTTCCAACTTACCCGTTCAAAACGGTAAGCTCATCATTCATTTTTGCTTGAGAGTGCGGATTTTCTCTCCAAAAATGTTCCCAAGAAAAGCGTCGATGTCCGTCTGAGCCGGCGTAGTTTTTGTAATCGTTATTAGTTCATTAGTTGTGTTCGATTGATGTGTTGCGTTATTCAGTTGCCAATTTCAATTGCATTAAATTATGATGATTCGTTTAGCTCGTGTTTAGTACCTATGTGCTGCGTGTGTGCGGTACGGTACGCCTGTACTTATTTGCTTTATCTAATAACTGGCTTGTATTATGCTAGAGTTGATGATTCTAGTAAAGTAAAAGAAGTAGAATCAATCTGGCTTGACATTAAAATTGGTACAGGAAACAGAGGAAGGTTGAGGATAGGTGCATTTTACAGACCAGGGAATCTTCCAAGGAACTCCCAAGCTGAAACAGACCAAGATATTTGTGAGGAAATACGTAGGAACTTTCGGGCTCAGTGTCTTATTATGGGAGATTTTAACTTAAGAGGATACGAAAGTATAGCAGAGGAAACAAATGAGTGTAGGTTGTATAGGCAAATCTTTGAAGAGGAGCTTTTCATGCATCAGTTTGTAACAGAGCCAACCAGACATTGCTCCATTCTAGACCTTGGATTCTCAGACAACAGTGATCTAGTTAGTGACATAAGTATTTGTGCAGGTCTAGGAACCAGTGATCACAATATGGTTAAATTCAATATCTCATCAGAAATGAAGCCCAAAGATAACCTTATTATGGTTCCAAACTTCAGCCGGGCTGATTTTGATGGTATTAGAAATGACCTCGCACAGATAAAATGGAACGTTGAGTTGGCAGGTTTAGATGCATGTGAGGCCTGGAATGTTTTCAAAGCTAGATTAAGCCAAATTCAAAATCGGCATATACCCCTCAGGCACAAACGTAACAGAACCAAGGGCAATCCAGTTTGGCTTACCCCAGAAGTAAGGAGTGCTATACAAGCTAAAAGAAGTGCATTTGGCATTTTGAAGGGATCTTCACTAGATATAAATCAGAAGGCCTACCAGAATGCAAGAAATTCAGTTAAGAAAAAGGTCAGAGCAGCTAAAAGGGCAAAGGAACTTGATTTAGCTAGACATTGTAATGCAGATAGTAAGAAGTTCTTCAGTTTTTATAAGTTAAGTACAGTTTCCAAAAATATAGGTCCATTTAAGGTAGATGTGTTAGTTAGCAAGGACAGTGAAATGGTTGAAGTGCTTAATGATCAGTTTCAATCTGTCTTTACTATCGAGGACCAGAGTAGTATTGCAGCACTTCAGCCTGAGCTAGAGACAGAGGAGACTATAGGAGAGCTAGGTGGCATAAGTAGTGAACTTGTTCTAGAATATCTAAAGAAAGTAAGGCCTAACAAGGCAGAAGGACCTGATGAAATACATGCTAGACTTTTAAGAGAATCTAAAAGGGAGTTGTCGGTTCCATTAGCCATAATATTTTCTAAATCACTTGCAGATAGTAAAATTCCACTTGATTGGAAAAGAGCAAATGTTGTTCCTATTCATAAAAAGGGAGATAGAAGTAAAGAGGAAAACTATAGACCAGTTAGTCTGACCTCATTAGTCTGCAAGGTGCTTGAATCAATCATCAAAGATAAGATTGTTGAATTCTTGGAGCAAAATGAACTCATCAAGGATACACAGCATGGCTTTAGGAAGGGCCGTTCTTGTTTAACTAATCTTCTGGAGTTTTTGGATGTTGCAACAGATAGCGTTGATCAGGGTAAACAGCTAGATGTAGCTTTTCTTGATTTCAGTAAAGCATTTGACAAAGTCCCCCATACAAGACTGGGGTTGCAACTTAAAATTCATGGGATCAGGGGCAAGATTCTGGATTGGATAGAAACGTGGCTTTCAGGACGCCAGCAAAGGGTTATATTGAATGGGTGCCAATCACAATGGAAGGAGGTTCTCAGTGGGGTTCCACAGGGCTCAGTCCTGGGCCCATTGCTTTTTATAATATTTGTGAATGCAATTGAGAACAGTATAGACAGCAAAGTCTTGAAATTTGCAGACGATCTAAAAGTTGTCAGGATTATTAGAGGAAAACATGATCAGGATGTTTTTCAATCAGATCTGGACAAGCTAGTTGAGTGGTCTGAAGCATGGCAGATGAAATTCAATTTGAGTAAATGTAAGATTATGCACGCTGGACGGGTTAGCAGTAAACATAGGTATGAAATGGGTGGGCAGAAAATGGAGCAGATTGAAAAGGAAAGAGATTTAGGTGTCGTGGTAAACAATAGACTATCAGCGTCAGACCAGGTTGTAGAAGCTAGGAAAAAGGCACTTAGAATGCTAGGGGCCATTAACAGAAATGTTTCCTACAAGAGTGAAAAGGTAATAACAACTGTATTGTGCATACGTTAGACCACATTTGGAGTATTGTGTACAAGCCTGGTCTCCAACATATGAGAAAGATTGCTGGTTGTTAGAAAGAGTTCAAAAAAGGGCAACACAAATGATTAATTGTCTTGGTAGTTTACCTTATGAAGATAGATTAAGGAAATTGGGTATGTTTTCACTTAGATATGGAAGGCTAAGAGGAGATCTAATTGAAGTCTTCAAATTTGTAAATAGTCAGCATTCTGGATATTTAAAGGGTATGTTTGAGTTCAATAGGGAAAATCGAGGTAGAGGTCATCAGCATAAACTCATTATGAAACAAAGTAGGACTAGGCTACGACAGTCATTTTTCAGTAGAAGGGTTGTAGGACATTGGAATATGCTACCAGGGGATGTCGCTGATGCAGTGACACTTGCTTCCTTCAAAATTAGATTAGATAAATACTTTACAGAGAAGGGATTAGTTCATAAATACTCGTGGGATTAGCCTTCTTTTATGCAGGTAGAGTAAGGTGATTTGAAGGGGCGAGACTGGTGGAGGGGGGGGGGGGGATGGGGGGGGGGTGCAACCTCGGATGGGCCCAAGAGGCTCTTTGTTGCACTTTTCTTTTATGTCTTTATGTCTTTATGCTAAATCGGAGTGGACAGAGAGCTCTCTTCAAGAGTGTCTGATGTTTTCCCGTCTTCCATTCAAGGTGTGGATTATTCAGACAGTTATCGTAGATGGATTATTCACTCGGTTGTCGTTTCTGATTCCGAAGCGGTCGTAATCATTTTCCCGAACTTTGGACGGTGACTTAGCACTCATTGTAAAGGTTATGCTGATAAGTGTTGGTTTGGTTTCATTGCACGCTCGATAATGGTACAAGCTCAGGCATTACACTATTGTGTCAATTTCGAGTTCGTATTTCTTCCTGGATTTTTGCCGGTCGTCTTTCAATATAACCTGCCAGAAGTGCATTGTGCCCTCAATTTTTGTATTTAGAAGAAAACAAATATTTTTTCTCATAAATCTGCGACTTAGGAAGTTTGGATTTGATTCAGTGTTTGTTAAAATGGCACGTTGGCCCATATCTTTCAGAAATGTATGTTTTTTTTTATTTCTTGTTTTAAGATAGGTGTTCGGGTGTTTTGACGGGATTTTCCATCGCACCCAGTATCAGTGCTCTGAAGGGACATGTCAGCCAACCGATCTTTTTCAGGATTCCACTTGCCAGACTCCGCCATGGGGAGTTACTGGTCCGCCGAAGCTGATGTTAGTAAGCCCTCCCCCCGTCTCACCTTGCATGCACAGAGTCCGCGACGCCTCTGTGTGTGGGCGGAACTCCCTGCCGTGCCTTTCTCACAGTTCATTTCAGTGTGGTGTTGGACGTTTGGTTTCCAGTCCGTCTTGGCATGCGTGTCTCTGTGCTTGGCGCCAGCAGTGGGATGCGACACCGCGTGTGCATGATGCTGCGCTGCGAATAACTGACACCTGACACGGCTCGGGTGGCACTCACGTTGCTGTCGTGCACCAGAAGACATGCGGCGACATGCACGTTTATAAAGCGTTTCTTTGCCAGCGTGTTGTATGATCATTAGTTTCGCCCCCTTTCTTTTGACATTGGCAAATAATTTATTTTATTTGCCAGCAGCCAAATTGTATTGCTGTTTTGTTTTTGGTGGAGATATGAATTTCAATGACATCCTTGCCCATTTTGTTTCAAAAATTGTTCTGATCTCATTGGCTGCGTTTTCGCTCATGGTGAACATGGTGAAGGCCATAGTTATGCAATGTTTTTGGTGTTGCATTCATTCCCACAAGATAATTTTTCGATTGTATAAAATTGTGAAAACTTTCACGTTTGTTATCCCCTGCGTCCGCCGTTCCGCCATTCGTGCGGCGCGACTGGTCTGTGTTGACTGGACCGGCCGCCGTCGCTCCCTGCGCCTACTGCGCCGCTTTCCGACGCCGACGAGCCTTTGTGTGGGGGTTATGTGTGGCTATTGTCCGGGCTGGCCGGCCGACCGGGCTGCGGTGCGGGCGCCTGCACGCTGGCTGGGACTGCCAACTGACTGACTGATCCCCGCCACCCACCTGTCGTCACCTCTGACTGTCCGGCTGGCGCACGTTGCTGCTGCTGCTGCCGCTGCTGTTGGCGTTGCTGGGAGCGGTGCTTCACTGCTGCTCTCTTTGCTCTGGGGGAGGGTTATGTTTTAATTCCTTGAACCTTTACCGTCATAGAGTGCATTTCTTTTTGTTATAATTTATGAGCACATTCTATCTTGCACATGCATGGCATTGTGTAACAATGCATTGACTTTGTGCAATGCCTTAATCGCTGTAATCTCTTTGCCAGCGTTTGTATTGTTTAGCAGCATTTTCTGTGTAAATGCTGATGTCCTCCATAAAGTAGCTTAGCTTCATTTTTCATGGTCGATTGTAATATAACTATGATTTATATCATATTTTACATTCGTTCTTAAAGTCAAAGAAAATTTCACAAGGTGTAGTACATCTATTGTAAAAATGACAGGCTTCTTTCTAATTAATCCATACTTGGACTTATTCGATCGTTTTACTAATCTGGCCACTTGGTATATTCTGTTTAATAAGTGCCCGATTGGCAATGACTTACATTCTTGAACGTCTATCGCAGTTTCAATGGCTACAGTGACTGTCGAACCAAACGTCCAATCAATGTGACCAGTCTGCCCGCATGGCGCTGTGGACATCAACTGACAATATAATATCACTGCTCTTTTTCAGCCCAACGCCGATCCCGCCGCCACCGTCGACATGTCTGCCGGAGATAGTAAGTTTCCATTGCCGTCCGTGGCATGTACAAGGCACGCTTCCCTGCGGCATGTGCACAAGTCCTGTCCAGCGTCCAGCTTATTATCCTGGTGTGACCGACTCTGCTGTCCTAACCTGCGGCGTCCAACCGGTGCGGCATGCTCCGGTGAGGACATCCATATTCTGTGACAATTGGTGGCCTGATATTTCTACTCTGGTCAGTGAGGTACCAATGCGGCTGAACGGAATGGTCGGACTTGCTGCGCAGTTTCGCATTCATTTAAATTAATGCTATGGATAGATAGCACAAAGTAGTTTTGCATCGGAATCTGAAGCAACCCAGAGGTCTCATTTTCGGCGATTGAATACGAAATCACCTGTTTGTGCTGTTTGTCGTGGCGTGAGCTCAAAACAGCGAAGCTACGTGGGTCGAGTTGTGGTTGTGTCGGCACCTCGTTGAAGGTGTGCCGCTGTGTTCCGGTCCAGCCTGGCACGTGGCTGACTCACCAGAGTCGGCCTGTCGGCGCCGGATCGATTGCGGCGGGCGCAGGCACTCTTACGGCGCTACTCCCTGCGGCGGCGGCGACGCCCCTCCGTCGGCCCTCGCTCCAGTCGCACCGTCGATTTCGTCGCTGCCGACTCGCAGGGCGTGTCCACTTGGTGTCGAGCTCCTCCGTCGGACGGACACGCCGCCGCCGCTGGTCAGCCGAGCCGATCTCTCGGTCGCAGCCATGATTTTCGGTCTCATCAAGGGCTCGGTGTACAGTTGCTTCTGCAACAGCTGCTCGACGCCCGCGATCGCGGCCAGAGGTGAGACAGCGGGTGTTTGCTGGCTTTATGCTGGTGCTAGCCTCTTTCCTGAAGTTGGCGTGTTCGGTGGGTCTGTTCGGGGCACCTGTGAACCTCCGGGTTTGATGGGAGCGGCTGTGTTGTGGGGGTGAGGGTCTCGACACCATGGGCTAGAACGGGTGGAGGCTCGTTAAAACAAACTCTACCAACAACTTTCATCTCCCAAATGGGTGGTCCTCGTTCGCTGTGGCCGTAACGCCTCCCTCGACCCTTTGCGAAACCTGCTGGCCAATCTACCGAACACAGTGTACCGTCGCGTTCTAATAGTGTGCCAACAGTAAGGATCAGGGGATGGGTGTGGGCTGTGGGTGTCGCCCCGGGACGCGTGGGTGGCACGCCGGGAACCGTGTGGGGCCGCGCCCTATGCGCGCCGGTCGCTCGCGCCGCTGCGATCGCCGCTTCCGCCGCCTGTGCTGTGTGCTACCGTTCAACTCTGATTGGAATCACACGGCCCCGGCGGGGGCTAAGTCCTTCAATCGGACTCTCCCTCTGGCAGTGTTCAAATATGCATTGGCGGAGAGTGCCGGAAGCTAGCGTTGCCCCGCCTTGCCACTCTGGGGATCTGGGCTGGGCGATCCCAGCGCCGGTTTCTCTTGTGGAGGTCTTATCAAGCACTTCAAAGTCTGCTTGCGAAGTCGGTTGACCGATACGGAGACCGGGAGGGCGGATGGGTGCGGTGCAGTGAGTCACTGGGAGGGGGAGGGACGGGTGGTCGGCCGGCGGCGCCACTGCTGGCCGTCTGGGTCGGGTCACTGGCGGTTGCCAGGACAACGGACGCCGCCGGCGCCTGCCCCGCCCCGCCCCGCCCCGCCCCGTCCCGCCCCACGACTGTCGTGAAGGGGTGGCCCTGGGTTCTGCGGTCTAAAGACAATTTTGTTTGCTCGCGTGTGGATTGTAGCGCTGTAGCAATAGACGTTTGCGTGGATTGGTTAGCTGCTACCGCGGTAGAGCGATGATTTGATGGATTATTGAAGCGTTCGGAGTGGTTGGTTTTAAAGTCCGTTTTATGGGACCCGGTGACCCGTTTCTAGTGGTGCCAGTTTCAGAAAATATTTGTCCAATGTCCGACCAATGTCCAAGACCATGGTCTGCTGTCCGTCCGAAACTGTCCGAAAATCATTGTTTGTCCGAAAGCAGAAAAAGTGTTTGATATGGAAATGAATTACCTGTGGCACTTTCTTTTTTAATAAAAAGTAACAAGTGATTTTCGCGACAAACCATCCTTGGGCATTGGACAACCGAATCGGTCTTCGGACAAATCCGGAATTCCGAAAATTATTGTACCGATTGGCACCACTACCCGTTTCCTTGTTCGTAAATGTTCTGTTCAAACTTCTGTGACGGCTAATGGTTTATCGACTCCCAAGTCTGAAACTTTGTCAGTTTTCAACAGCCCCTGTTTAAAGTAAAGGAAGCTTAAGTTTTCAGTATCGATATATTTCCTTTTGTCACACTTAAATACAAATCTTCCTTTTTGTAGTTGGAACTTAAAGGGTAATATTCACCTTTTAATTTATTTTTCTGCATTGTTATGAAACATGTTTGGTATCAAATTGATCGCGTCTCGAATTTAAAAGTGAAATAACTTTTTATATTTCGAAAATAAAATTTTGGTAAATTAACAAAGTAAATGCAGAAAAAGTCATTGTTATTAAACATGTTTGGTATCAAATTAATCGAGTCTCGAATTTAAAAGTGAAATAACTTTTATATTTCGAAAATTAAATTTTGGGAAATTAACAAAGTACATACAAAGTACTTCTTTCGGAGTCTATGATCGTTGTTTTCCGTTTACTATTGGGAGCGTGACATATCTGGCGCTTTTGTTTCAATCTGTTCAACGTTGAATAGTGGTTTCTCGTTGAATTGCCTCTCAATAAATACGTCGCAGACACTAAATACGTCGTAGGGGTATTATAGGGGTCATTTATAGGGGTATATTATATAGGGGTTAATCCGCCGAATGCATCACTGTTTTCTGAAATGTGTATTGATTTATGGGAATACAGTTCAGATAAATGTTTCATGTGTGCATTGTGATGTATTGAATACCTGTATGTTGAAAATTCATGGGGAAAACTTCCATTTTGTAGTCGAGAACACTAAATAGGTAGCCGTTCGGGCCAAACTAAACTGCCGATTTCAATGCACTTTTGCAAATGCTTGTTGATTGTGCATAAAAGTCTGGTACATATTCACAAAAGAGAGTGCAGGGAACATATTACATACCGTCGTCATAAATCACAATGCGTAGGCAGGCTAATTTTACCTGAGTGAATTCGTTAGCAAGTACTTGCTAAATACCGACCATTATAAGCGTGGAACGCTTATCAACTTTAAACTTGAAATATCTTTCGGTATGAATGTTTATATGCAAAATGTGATAAATTTACAATATATTTTGGTCTCTTCTATCGATTGCAAGTAATAACTCCATTTTGTTATAGGAAAGGGTGAATATTTCCCTTTAAGTTGATCTATGCGACGTTCGTTCTTTGTATTTCAGGAATTGAGGGACTAGAAGACTCCAATATTATTCCTCTTATTTTACTACGACGGTTCACTGAAAACTGCCTCTTGATTTTAAATGTCTGTGTTTAACATCCATGGCGGGGGATTACTTCAGAAATATCCTAGTAGTGCTTAGCATTTGAGCAAATACCTAAAATCTGCAAAGACATGTGGAGGCCAGACTTATTTTGTGTTTACCTAATCCCTTCTCTAGTCGGCGATGAAAATATTTTGCGATTTTTTGCATTTAAACGTTTTCGTTAAAGCTAAACTTTATTACCAAGTGTTCTTGAAAACGTAATACTTGATGGCTTTTGCCCTCGCTTAATGAATCTTTGTGTGACGCCAGAGATTTGCCGTAGAATTTGCCAATGGAAACAACGTCTCTGAAACGTATCTAAAATTTACCATGAAATCTCCGAAACAACTAACATATCATGTCTCAGGCAATGGTCCAACATTTATATCGTTGGAGATACATTTCTGATTTATTTCTGCTGAATTTTCCACTGTCAGCCCGTTTGCGTCACGTGACCGCTGTCTGCCGCAGTGCCCTCCCCTGCCCCCTCCCCCCGCGCCCCCTCGGGTGGCTTTAAAACGTCAGCCAGACGTCTCGACTGGCGCCCCGGCCGCCGGAATCGATGTCTGTCCGTGTGCTGTCCGGTCTGAAACCTGACTGGCGTCGGTGGTCAGAAAGGAACTCCGCCCAAATGTCAAACGGCCCGGCCCAGGAATCGGGACTCGTGTTTTGCCTGCACGCCCGTGTGTTGTCATCACGCTGGCCGTCAAATTCAAGCGGCGGTTGCTGGCAGCCGTTGGCGACTGTTGGTGCATGCTGTAGGTCGTTGGGAGCACGCCTCGCCCTGCCGTGCCGATTTGAACAGACCCCCGCCCGCCTGTCGCTGCCGCTGCCGCCAGCCGCCAGCCAGCTGACTTGGCACCACGCCAGCTCGGTTGGCCGGAGCGCCTCGTCGCAGTCACCGGTTCTTTGTTGTGGTGCACTGCCTGCCCGCGGGTAGTCAGCTGATGCACAGGATAGCCGCGCGGGACCCCGACTTTCACCATTAAACTTGCACAGGATAGCCGCGCAGGACCCCGACTTTCACCATTAAACTTGCAAATTGTGTGGGAAAATTGGTTTAGTGGCAGTGTACCGAGCTGGGGCATGCTGAGAAAATTGCTAATCGGACTCGAAGGCCTTGGAGGCGAGCCGTCGCCGAGGTGCGGTAATAACATCAGCAGCCATCCTGTGCCGCTTTGTTCGCTGAGCGAGCGAGCGGGCTGGCCGGCCACACGGGCAGCCAAGGTCATTTGTGTTGATGTTTTCAGCCGGGACACGAGCACCGAGGTGGGCGGCGGCGAAGGCCGCCTCCCGCCAGGTAAAAGGTGATTTCGCGAGCTCCTTCCGGTGCTTGTCCGTCGTGCGAAGCGCGACGTGGTATTTCGGAGCTGTTGTTGATTGAAGTTCGGGGGTGCTTTTGATGGATACATTTACTGATGAGGTAACTCACTGAACGAACGGTCCTCCTGGCAGGGGAAGCTCCAGAGCTTGGCTCGACAGTGCCACTGGTAGAATGCAACCTCAGTCTTGAAACTAAGCCAAAGTGTCTATTTTCGTGCGTGCCCTGCGTGTCTCTGGCATGGTGCGTGGTCCGGCCGGGGGCGCTCTCGTGTCAATATTTGAGCAGGGTGTGTGCGTGGTGGCGACCGTGTGGCCCTGCCCTGGTTGGCAGGCTGCAGTGGTCTGGAGCGATGCCACTGTCGCGCAGGCTCCGAGGCCAATACCAACTAATGCGATTTATCATCATAGGCGATGCTCGGGCGTCAGTCCGAATTTCGCGATTAGGTTACTGGTCACAGATTAAAGGAAATAGTTCACCTTCAACATTAGTTTTAAACTGAGATAGCAGTTTTGTAGCCCGTGTTGGGAAACCCCTATCTGCAAGTTTTCTTGACTGAAAAGACTCCAGCCGAATATATTTGAGTTTTTTGGCGAAGGAATGCGGTGCTGGCGAAAGAATGTTGTACTGGTTTTAGCCCGGGCAGAGGCTATACAATCAGCCAATCAGCTTGCAGCTGGTGCTAGCAAGCGATCGCCGGCCGCCGGTTGGCACATCTCCAATGCGAGTCTATCTTTACGCGACTACTTTCGAATCTGATTGGCTGAACCAGTGTTTACATTCGCGTGACGTCAGGACTCTACTCAGAGTATGCATATAGTTTTGATAAACAATACAAATTTACGGCCTTCTGTCCTGAATCGGCGCGATATAAGGCCATTTTTGACAATGTAGAAAGAAATTGTATTACAAAATATAATCGAATCGTATTGGGTAAAAAAAAAATCCAAGGTGAACTATTTCCTTTTAACCAAGTCTTTTTTTTTCTCTTTTTTTTCTAACCGCCACCTATTAATAGGTGACCAGGAGTGCCCCCGCCCTCGATCCCAACGACGCACGACACCTTTAGTTAACACCAGAGAACAAAAGAGAAAATGTCGCGGTACTCCCAGCTAAGAAATGGAAACAAAAATAAAAAAGCATATGAAGAGAGGTAGTTTGGGTGTTAGGATGTGGTGATATAAAAGAAGGCGAAAAATAGTCATTGTTGAAAACAGCAAATGACTGTCCCCCAACTACGACGCAGGATATCATCCTCACTCATCCTCATCCAGGACAGGATGAGGATGGATTCATTAACTGTTAGTAAAGGGGATATCATTCATACAGGGCAGAGGACAGAGGCTGGTCAATTTTCAGGCGTTTCTTGCTGGTGCTTCGTGGACCCCACTCAATTAAGCATAGCTTGTTGCCGAGTAGGGACCCCGAAGCCAGCGACATTGAATGGGTGACCCTACCAGCTACCTATGATCTACTTATATGAAACTCATGAAAAGAAAACACATTTGACTAACTTGGACTATGTGTATATATGTATGATACCATCAACCATGTATGCATATGCATATGCAGCAGTCTTCAGGACTGCTGCAACAATAGAGTAAGTTAATTGTTGGGTAGATCTAAATTAGGGGCGGAAATGGATTCTACGGGCGCGCCGAGTGCGCTTATTTGGGTCTTTAGACATTTTCCGATGGTCATTGTTGATGAAACAAAGAAATCTGACTTCAGTTTGTCTCCAGACTCCACTAACGGCTCTACCATCAGATCAAATATCTAAAACAGAAGTCTGCTGAACTCTCGAGACCGCCTCCCTGGTGTTTTCTTTGTCCCAAAGTCCCGGCGCTCAGTAATGTTGATTCGGCGTTCCAGCTACTGACCAGACTGGCTCGGTTTGCTCCCAGGGGCCCTGTCCCTCCCCCACCCCGGCAGACTGGTCCACCACGCAGCACCGCGATCCTGTCACGTGGGGGCCGCGTGGTGCCGATTCTGCGCAGCGCTTTAAACCGCACCGCTCCCTGTTCAGCTGGGCAATCAGCTGGTCTCGAGGTCACGTGACCAGATCTGTGTGCCTTGCTGAGGGCTGAGTGGTGACGGGGGAGGGGTGGGGGTACTGCGCAGTAGTGCGCGGCGGTGGCCTTGCGGCGCGCTGGGAGCGTTGCCCGCGGGTGCCGAAGCCGGAGCTGCGGCCGGGCCCGTGGGCGGCAACCGGTTTTACCTGAGCTGCGCGGGATACTGCGCAGTGGCGTGGCGGCAACTCCACTCCACGTGCGTCGCGGTGGTCCCCCAGCCTTTGTGGCGTCTGTTGCCGCGGTGTGGGCGTCTGGCGGGGTCAGCGGGGCGCCAGAGGTCACAGGTCACCGCAGGTCAGCTGAGGTCAGCTGAGGTCGCCGGCCGCCGACTAAGGAGATGCGTCTGAGACGGCGCCTTTCTCGGCGGACCGGCCGGCGGGGGGCTTCTTCCGTTTTTTTTTGTTTGTGCTCGGTCGTCCCTCCATTGTTAGCTAGCCCATGTCGGGCCGCGTGCCTGCTTCGCCGTCTGGTCCGCCCGCTCACTCTCTTCGCCCGCTGTCTTACTGCGCCGCCTCAGACCGACGCGGGTTGCACAAATCAGTCAAGAAGAGCAACAAGCCTCACTGTAAGCAGCCGAAGAAACGGCATTTTATCAGTAAGTTCGGTACCATCCACTGCCATGGGTCGGTCTGCCTGCCTGCCCACTCGCCTCACTGCGCACTCCTTTGTTGCACGCGATGCAGAGCTTGCTGCAGTTTTCCCCACGGCCGCACCTCTGAGTTCGCATGCTCTTTGTTGGTTCACGTGCTTCGTCCATGAGCCGTAGGAGCCCTGCCTGCCACCCCACGACGCAGTAAGTTGCACGTTATCAAATCCGCAACCCACGCGTAATGTTAACATGTGCCTCAATCGCCAGGGAAGTCCTGTGCATTTCGATGATGCGGCTGTTGGTTTCAAACGACATTTGGACAGTGATGATAATCTGCCAGACTAGGAACTTTCAACGAAACTGCTGAACCATGTATAACCCAGTCCTAGAAAACAAGACATCGTTTTGCCAGCTCATGGGCATGAAGTTTTCTAAACCCATCTAAAACAAGTGACTATGTTGTCACAGCACACTAAAGTTTCTTGTGTTTCAAAGTGTGGACCGCTTTGTCACCCTGTCATGGACCTCCGTGCTGACGTCGGTCGTGTTCGGGCTGACCCTGTGCCATCTATATATAACGGTGGCGTCACCGGTCACGGCTGGTGCCCAGGGGCGGCTGTCGCCCCGCTGGACCGCCCGGCGGCAGCGCCCCGCACCGTCAGCTGATCACGAGCGTCCCCTGCCGTCCGCCATCAGCCGCTCGATACGGGGTCCGCCCAGCGGGCGACGACCCCGCGTGCCGCCACCGCCGCCGTGGGCGCAGCTAGCGGTGTCGGCAATTAGCGCCCATGAGCGTGGAGCGTGACAGTGTACAGCCGAAATGGCCGCCCAACTGGGGACCAAGATTCGCGGTCCGTGGCGGGCTGCGCTTTGTCTGGGTGTGAGCTTCGCGGGCCGTCAGCCCCGCCCGTCCGCTCACCCGGACGGACGGGTCGGTCGGGTCGGGTGTGCCGCCCGGTCGTCTGTCGGTCCGCGGCGCGGCGGGGCGGGGCGACCCCCCTGCCCTCCCGGTATCGGTCGCAGGGTCCGGCCGTGAAGGTCAGCGCCGTGGTTCCTGTCGGAGACGGCCGCGGTGGCCGGCCCCGCACTACCTCTGCATACTGATACAGAGACGGCGAGCGCTTTGTCCCTGTAACACGCCGACGCCGCGACGCGGGCGCTGCTGCTGCTGCAGTGGCGACACCCGACCGGCGGCCGCTGCGGCGAGTCCCGCAGGAGATTGGCATCAGTGCGTCCGCGTCTGCGCGCTGGTCCAGCTTGCGCGGACATGTTTCGCAGAAGCGTGCTGAAATGCGTGCAGAAACGTGTATCTGGGACATGGCGCGGCCGTGTCTTATCGATGGCTCGACGCGGCCCGATACGAGCGGCCACGGTCTGTGACACGACCCACTGGGCCGGGTGCCAGGCACGTCCGGCGCCGCTGCCGGCCGGCTTGGTCCGTTCCTGTGCCGACCAACCACACAGTTGTCGGCCATCTCTCCTCCTTTTTCGTCCGTCCTGTGTTGGTCGGTTCGATTCGGCTCCCTTGTTGTGGAACCGAGCGTCCAGGCTGCGCGTTTTTGCGCCCCTCCCACCTTTGTTTTGGTCGGTGTAGCATGAGTGCGCACCACCACCATAGGTTTCGACCCCGATCCCACCGCCTGACACCCCGTCACACCCCGTCACACCCCGTCACGCCCCGTCACACCCCGTCACACCCCGTCACGCCGGTCGACACATGCGACGTCACGCCGATCGACACATTCGGGACCCCCTGAGTCCCGCGACCTGGCGTCCCTATCCGTGCCCCAGCACGCGCATGCCGCTGTTTGCCACTGTATTTGTAGCTACATTTTTTCGTGTCTTTGTGTTTTCGCTGAATTGGCCGTGTTGTTTTGTTTATAAGTTTGTCGTGGTGTCTGTGGCCGTTTGTTGCCGTTTGCGTCTTTGTCTGGTCGTGCAGTGTTTGGCAGCAGCCCAGGTGCCTGTTTGCGTGTTCGGCGGCAGGTGGGCGCCGTATGCTGCATGTCTGAGCCAATCGCCGCGCTGTTCCGACCGCGCGCGAGCAGCTGTTGGGCACGGGACTGAGTCAGCTGATTGGGATTTGAAAACAAACCGTTGGCGACCTCGGCTCGGCTCGGCTCAGCTCAGCTCTCCTGTTTTCCCGCCGTATCTGGATGACATACCGAGCTTTCTCGGCCGCCTCGGCCGTCGTCGCGCTCGATTCACCGCGGCAATACAAGGCCGTCCCGCCGGCGTATTCAAATTACGTCACGTAACATAACGACCAACCGTCGAGGTCGCGGTGTTCTCCAGCTCACAGCCCGAAGCTGCCACAGCTCGCCTCTCATTTTCCTCGGACAAAACTGCTCTCACTTCTCGAAATACGATCCTTAGGTTTGGGTCTAGTCTCTCCTGTCTCTGACAGCAGCCTGCCGCGGTTCTCGCTCGCATCGAGTTCCCACCCGTATCGGTCACGCCTGCGCG
The DNA here is from genome assembly GCA_036785665.1 of Chirona hameri. Lineage (NCBI taxonomy): Eukaryota > Metazoa > Arthropoda > Thecostraca > Balanomorpha > Balanidae > Chirona > Chirona hameri. The sequence goes on along the minus strand of JAXIVJ010010530.1, from coordinate 22,041 downwards.
TGCTCGTGTGTGTGTCTGAGAGCGCATCTGTGCGTGTGCTGTGTTTGCAGTGCGTCTGTGCGCGGCTCTGTGAGTGCGTCTGTGCGCCTGTGCGTGTGCTGTGTGTGTGTGTGTGTGTGTGTGCGTCTGAGTGCGTCTGTGCGCGTTTCTGTGAGTGAGTCTGTGCGCGGCTCTAAGTGCGTCTGTGCGCATCTGAGTGCGTCTGTGTGCGTCTCTGAGTGCGTCTGCGCGTTTCTGTGAGTGCGCCTGTGCGTGTGCTGTGTGTGCGTGTGCTGTGTGCGTGTGTGCGCCCCGCGCGGCCAGTTACGCAGCGTCGTTTGGACTACGGAGTCCGTCCTCCCCGCTGCCGGCGGCGGTCGGTCGGTTATTGCCGCGTGCGGCAACACCGGGCCCGGCGCGGCGGAGCGCGGCGGAGCGCGGCGGCGACGCAATTCACGGCTCGTGTTCCGCGCCGCTGGAGACACGTAATCGGGACGCCACGCTGCCATACAGTTAGGCCTCGGATCGGGATGTTTTGTCTCAATACTCTGATCAAATCGTTGTGGTGTCTTTGTCTGTTTTTCTACACATGACGTAATTTGTGTACTGCTAGCATGTCATAAATTGTATGGATGGGTATGTTGTCATCCGCTCTGTAATCCAGATAACGTATCTGCAGATAACCTACCAATCTGTCATTTCCACCTGCCTGGTGTGTATGTTTGTGTGCCATTGTCTGCCGCATATCTCCCCTTCCCTCCCCCGTCCCTGGCAACCCTGGCTCTATCTAACCTTCCCAACCCTGGCACGGCAGCCACCGAGGTTCGCTGCCAGGAGAAGTCTGGCGGCCTGGCGTACGAGGTGATCCTGGCCACGCCGTCCACCGAGCCGCCGCCGGCCGTCGTCTCGCCGCCTGCCAGGGCCACGCCGACCGCGGACGAGATCAACAAGCGCCTGCAGGCTGCCGAGGAGCGCAAAAAGGTGATATCTGATGTCTGGACAGGAGAGATGGGGAGGCAAGGTGGCTGCACAGGAGAGAGATGGGGAGGCAAGATGGCTGTGCGGTGTTGAGGACGGGGAGATGAGGGATAACATTGTTTTGTTTTTATTGACTGTGTTTGTGAGCTTTACGAAGTCTTAAATTCAGCAGGTACTACTTGCAGTTTGGTGATTCAATGGTACGCCGCGGGGCGAAAGGGAGCTACTCGGGTGACCCCACTTCCCGACCTGCCCTGCTCTGCTGTGGCATGTCTTGTCTTGTCCTGAGTTACGTTGCCGTTTTAACGTTCAGTGCCATGTCCTGCTTTGTTCTGCACTCACCGCCCGCCCCGCCGTGGCCAGACCCGGCCTGATTTGACCTGGCCTGACCTGATCTGCCCCTGCAGCGACATGAGATCCAGCGGCAGGCGTCCATGACCGATAAGCTGTCTCGCATCGAGGAGGCCAGCAAGAAGCGTGATCAGGCCGACCACCTGTTCATCAAGCAGGCCCGCGAGCAGCTCGAGCAGAAGATGGACGCCAACGTCAAGAACCGCGAGCACATCATCAAGTCGATGCGGGAGAAGCTGAAGGAGCATGTGAGTGACGTCTGCTGAGTCTTACAGCGTTTCACATCTTTCTATGCGGCCCCCAGCACTGCCCGCTTTGCACTGTGCGTGTGACACCTAGAAGCCTCGGATCCTGTAAAGTGCTGGATTTACAATTATATTTTAAATCAATAGTGTATAGATTGAATAGAATAGTTTCAGGGTGAAAGCCGAAGATCCGAGGCTTCGCAGTGCTTAGTGTGCATGCTGTTCACTAGAAACCGGCTAATACACAGCGTCGGTGTACACAGTTTGTTTGCTTACGTCACTGCTGATGCCATGTCTGAGAGCTGCGGTTTACTTAGATCCAGCAGCGTCTGCTCGTTTCGTTCTTTGTTCGTCCCCACTGCCGTGCACCGGCCTGCCACCTGTCGGGCAGTACCAGTACTAATGTTTGGTTGTGTGGTCGCTGTGCGGCGCAGCTGGAGCAGGTGGAATCCGTCCAGAAGAAGACTCGCGAACAGTACGCCGAGCTGGCGGTCTCCATCAATGAGAAACAGAAGGAGGCCGAGGAGGCCCGAGATGGCAACACCCGCAAAACGCTGGAGAAGCTCAAAGAGAAGGTTAGAAGGTTCCTGACGCACAGAGAAATGCTGATAAGGGGGCTGGGAAATAAGGTTTTTGTTTTCTTTTGTTTTAAACTGGGCATTTTTTAGAAATTAACTAGTTTAACTTTATTTTACTGTGTTTTTTTTTATTTTTAGAAACAATTTAAAACTAATTACACAATTTGTGTCATTTCTTGGTGGGTTGATTGGTCAAATAAATCCGCAATTCGGGTTATCCTCGACCACACGACGTAACAACCCTCAAATGACCGCGTTAACGCCACTCGGAGAGTTCGAGTAAGTGTAGCACATGTTTGTCGATGGTGGCTCTGTTGGTGCCCCGGCACTATGGCGTGCCTGCCGACCCACCTGACCGGGCCGACTGGCTGGCGGCGCTGCCAGGAGGAGCAGGGTGAGAAGGTGCGATTGGCGCACATGGTGCGCATCCACCAGCACCAGGCCAACATGGACAGCTGGGATGCCAAACTGAAGGCAGCCGAGGAGAACCGGCTTAAGGAAAGGAACAAGAAGCTGGAGGCGCTGCACGAACATGTGAGATACGCCGTCCCGGGACAATGGGCCAGCGAGGAGGCAGTCTGTGGAAACAATAATGCTTTATTAACACGCGCCCTGGAGGGCCTCTGATAATTACACGCCCTGGAGGGGGCGGATTTCGACCCCCCCCCCCCCCCCCCCCCCCCGACTGTATTTTAATAACTCAAGTTTTCAAGACTTCGCTTCGAACACCCCCAAATATCTCGGGAACTATGATAGCTAGGAAGAAACGGAAACAAGCAATCGAAAGCCCTTGCAATATGCAATCGATATAGGTGTCCTCAGATTTGGGCTCAGGTCAATAGTTAAGGCTCCAGAGGTCATCAAACGTTGAAAAAAATGTTTTTTTTTGCAATTTTTTTTTCGCAAATAACTGTTTACCTAATAAAGATACAGCAATAGTGTTTACGCTATCGTTTTGTCTCGTCAAGGCATTTCGAATCATATTGATTGTGACCGGGTTAGGTCAACTGCGAAATTTGACTTCAGGTCAAGGTCAAGTGGTGACCCAAGTTGGTCATGTTGCATATTGGGAGACGTGTCTCGATGAGACAAACACATTGGTATCATTTGCTCTTCAATCTTCATTATGTCGATAGTTATTGACAAAACAGTGTTGGCGGTCACGAAATTGACCTGACCTTAGGTCACCGATATTATAAATCCGAGATATACAAATTGTTGGTATCTATGACTTTCTGAAATCCTGCAAGATTGAAACCGATCGGCTTAAAACTGTGGCTGTGGTACTACTGCAAACCTTTTGGAGTTGAGGTCATCACGTGACCTGGTCTGGTGACCTGACCTGAGATGACCGGAGGTCAAATTTTGTACATAATGTGGGAAGTTCATTTCTGAACAGGTGTGCAAAAAACGGCGGCGCGCGCGCCGCCGTTTCTGCGCCATCCTCGAAAAACCGAAGGGGTGTGCGGATTTCGCCCCCCCCCCCCCCCTCCAGGGCGAGTGTTAAGGAGGAACTTCTGTGTTCGTTGCTCTGATAAACACACCAGTTTTTGCTCGGGGAAACCTCGGGAGCTTAAATGAAGGACGTTAATATGTATTATGTGCATTGTTCTGCACTGGGAAAATGAACAGATGGGCAATACTGTAAAATTTGTCTTCATCTGTGGATTACTGGGGACTTGGGAATGACCAACGGAGGAGGACAGGTACGGGGGATGATGTGGGGTGATAAGCTGCATGGAATTGTGCTGTTGCTGTGGTCCTTGGCATTGCACATAAATAGTATACCTTATACTAGCGTGTATAAATATCCATGTGCATGCGTTCAGCTTTCACAGTAAATGCCAGCACATTTTAGATTTGTGATGTTTGAGGCTCAAGGCTCTTCCACTTCTCGGTCATACAGTAGCCGCATTCTAGTTTCCTGTTTATCTTGGGCGTTTGTCTTGCAACTATGATATTTGTTAAATGTTTGATGTGCTAGTTTTTACTCTAGTTATTATGTTCCAATTACACCGTAATTATAACGTTAAACTAGCCTGTCTCCAGTTGTTCAGGTAATAATGTTGGCTCATCCCTATAATGACCTGCCAGGCAGTTTTGCCAGTTGATGTTGATGTTGCTCGCCCTGTGGTCTTTCCTCCACATCCCCTGTACTGACCTCGGCTGTGCCTGACACGCCGCTGCAGAACACCGTGAAGCTGCAGACTGCCCAGCAGCTGGCCGAGCAGAAGGTGGCGGAGCTGGCCAAGCGGGTGGAGGAGAAGCTGCCCGAGAAACTGGCCCTCGCCCATCAGCGCCGTCAGGAGGGTATCGTCAAGGTGGTCGAGAAGGCCCGCGAGGAGGTAAGACAGAAACGGAACGTACTTCTCTGGACTGGTCCTGACGGCGTGGCCATCTGGATACGGTGTACTGAGGAAGGCCGGGCCGGCCACCTTGACGAGTTGGCCCTTGTTCTAGTAAGACTCCTTCCTTGACTTCGTCCTGCCGTGAGAAGGCCGGTCACCTTGACGAGGTGGCCCTTGGTCTAGTAAGACTCCTTGACGAGTTGGCCCGTGTTCTAGTAAGACTTCCTCCTTGACTTCGTCCTGCCGTGAGAAGGCCGGCCACCTTGACGAGTTGGCCCTTGTTCTAGTAAGACTTCTTCCTTGACTTCGTCCTGCCGTGAGAAGGCCGGCCACCTTAACGAGTTGGCCCTTGTTCTAGTAAGACTCCTTCCTTGACTTCGTCCTGCCGTGAGAAGGCCGGCCACCTTGACGAGTTGGCCCTTGTTCTAGTAAGACTCCTTCCTTGACTTCGTCCTGCCGTGAGAAGGCCGGCCACCTTGACGAGTTGGCCCTTGTTCTAGTAAGACTCCTTCCTTGACTTCGTCCTGCCGTGAGAAGGCCGGTCACCTTGACGAGTTGGCCTTTGTTCTAGTAAGACTCCTTCCTTGACTTCGTCCTGCCGTGAGAAGGCCGGTCACCTTGACGAGTTGGCCCTTGGTCTAGTAAGACTCCTTCCTTCACTTCGTCGAAGATTCACTTGACACTTGATGACTATTCATTCATTCACGTGATTCGAATCAACTCGTATCGCTTTGTATTGCCTTCACCGTGAGATGGAGCAAGAGACGCAAAACGATACATCCTGAATTCCTGACTTGACCTTTTCTGCGAATGTGTGTTCATGCTTCAGTTCCACGTATCGTGGCAGTGTGGAACTGATGCGTCATGTGGCTTGATGGGGCCTCCGTCATGTAGCCCAACCTGTCCATTGGGCGCCATGTGACCTTCGTTGTCGGAGCGCCCTAAAACCCCAATCATCCTCAACCTGTCCTGACCGTGCCGCCGTCGTGTGCTCTCCAGCTGAAGAAGGTGCCGGTGGTGCGCTCCAACATGGAGGAGACTGTGAAGATGCACGAGAGCAAGGTGCAGGAGCTGGTGCAGGCCAAACTGGTGCAGGCCGAGGAGCGCAGACTCGAGCTCAGCGAGAAGCAGCGCGAGAAGCTGAAGGAGCGGGTATGTCTGGTGGGATGGACGTGGCAGGCAGGGGTGGGAGTACGGAGGGACGGGTCAGGACGGCACGAGGGGCGGGATGGGACGGCACGAGGGGAGGTATGAGATGGGAGGAGACGGAATAGGAAGCTCAGACATTCGATCGTGCAGGGGGGACGCCGAGTCTGCGGTTGTTTGGTTTTGCGCGACTGCAAATGAGTGGCTTTGCATTGGTTGCTTGGTTTGAGCATTGTCGTTTTCATGTAGGATTTTGCAAGTACCTATGTTTTAGTCACCGCGTCGTAGTTTTAGCGACGTGTCAGCCACGTCTGAGTTTTAACAACGTGTAAGGTTTCTGAAGCCGCACTCTGGTAACGTGTTGACGGACACCACTCGATGTTATCTTCCGTTGTCTGTCATCTGCTGATCTCTGACCCCTGATCTCTGACCCCAGGAGCGTCGTGGCGAGGTGGTGCGCCAGAACAAGGAGCGTGTCTCGGAGGGTGACAGCCAGTAGGAGGCCGTCTGGTGATATCCAGACGCCGCCGGACACCTGCCGTTCCCACGCTCTCCCCCACCCCCTCCTCTATCCCGCTCTATCCCTATATAAATCATCCCACAGAAAACCGATAAAAACACGAGCGATCTCTAGTCATAGACCGCGTCCCCCTGCGCCGGCGGGTTTTGTTTGTTCGGAGTTGTCTGCTTACGTTTGGCTGGACTCGGCCAGCTTCTTCATGCGCTGTCGCCTTTCCGCTGTGTGTACATAGCTGTCTTTTCTCCGCTCCGCGGCGGCGCGCGGCCCAAGGAAGGATCTCGACGGGCGCGCACGGTGCTCGCTTGCGCCAGCGACTGGACTGAGAGTGCGTGACTGATATTGATGAGACTGCGACTGACCGCTGGGCAGCTGGAGTGACTGAGGCACAGAGCCGCGACCGAGCAGGCGCGAGACTGAGTGATCATTATTGGTGTGGCAGGCCCGCCGCGGCCCCCGTCTGTTTGTGATTGTGTGCTGGGACAGACAGCACCGCGCGCCCGTACTATGTACTGTGCTTCGGACCGCCTGCTAGCTCTGAAATTATTTTTGCACTATTATGTTAGTAGTCGCAACGTGTCAACATAGTTCACATTAATACTTAGGGTAAGGACTGCGGTTTGCGCCGACATGTGAAATATAAGGTGTTAACGAAACGAATCTCTGTTGTGATGGAAGAAACGCTGCCGGTTGGGAGCCGGGCTTTCGGGCCAGTTGATGCACTCTCTCTTGGGAGATGGATGACGGGGGATCGTGGCCTGTGATTTCTAACTTGTTATGAAAGTAACGATACGAATCTGGTCTTTTAAGATTATTTCGGTTCGTACTACGGGCGAATGTTTGTTCAATCCTACATGAAATTCATGGCCCCGGGACACCACGACCACACAATGTACCTGACACGCTCAGTAGCGATTGGATATGACGGGGGTTCGGACTCTGGTGCATTGACATATATATATATATATATATATATATATATATATATATATATACGAACTATTCCAGCTGTTGCGCCACCCGGCAGACGTTCCCGGTTGAAGCGACACTAGCGCCGCAGCGGAGAAGGCAATGAGTTAGCTTGCTATGGCGGAGGGGCGATATTTGACGATAATTACCGTGAACGTTCAGGCTGAATATTAGTATTCCAAGTTATTCAGTATCAGTCTCTACGTCTTTTCTAGTGCGCTACCTCACGCAGTTTTTGAGTTACAGGCCGACAAATGTCGCCCTTCCGACATAGCAAAAGCATTGCTAACTCAATCCCTTCTCCGCTGCGGCGCTAGTGTCGCCTAGCGGGAACGGCTGCCGGGCGGAGTAGTTCGTCTATACCTATATATGTCAATGCTCTGGACCGGTTTTGCGGACACTGCCCGGGTGTAAAAAAATATACACGCGTCAGTTTTAAACCAATCTTGACAAACTTGGCGTCAAAATGTTGGAAATTAAGTGGACTTTCATTTGCCATCCTCAAAAGTTATATTTACTTTAAGTATGAATAGTTTAGCGTAAAAGACGAGACAATGGCAAACAAAACCCTTTTTCAGAGTAAAAAATATTTGGTCGCCCAACTTCGAAGAGCCATAGCACCACAATCATATGCTTGGAGTTCGCGCTATATTCTCTTGTTCATTCAATTTGCTTTCAGAGCATATCGGGTTTAATTAGTTCCTCACATTTTATTTAGACGCTGCGTTGGATCTTAGCCGAACCGACCAGAGTCTAGTTTTTATTACATTCGAATAGGCCAATTTAGTAACAATTTCACATACAACCATTCTGCTACAACACTTATCCGGGTTCTAAATAGTAAAAATTGGAGATGGATCGATTGAGCAAAGCCTTAGGAACAAAATGGTGCCATTGACAATCTTCTGCGAGCTATATTGAAGGTGCAATCAATGGTGTCGTACTGGCGTGTTGTTGACCAACTTGTAAAAAAACACCCTCTTGTAAACAAAACTAAAACATTTTCTTTCTTTCTTAAAAGGCCTACATTGACCTGAAAGCCGATAGCTATTGTACCAGAACATCCTGTCAACATATCCTATTGGTTTGCCTGCCGATGTAATGCGTTTAGTAAAAACGGCGGGTTCCTTTACAAGGCAACCGCACGCAGACACAAAGTGATCAGGAGAAAACTGCACGGGATTAAACACAAAAATGGTAATCTTACTTTGCGGCATTGCGCAACCAAATGAGACACCTTCGAGACCACCATATTCGAATTCCTCATGAAAAACTGGCCCAGATAGGTTGTTTTTTGTGTTGAAAAGGAAACATTAATGTTGACTTGGTATTGACCTGACATTTAGTCATGTCAGGTCAAAAGGTCACTTTCAGGTCAAATATATGCTATGCTATTTTCGATTCCAGATTCGAATTCCTTATGACAAACTGGCCCAGATAGGTTGGTTTTTGTATTGAAAAAGAAACATTAACTTTGACTTTGTATAGACCTGGTCAGGTCAAAAGGTCACTGTTAGGTCAACTAGTTGACGCCTTGCTATTTTCGATTCCAGATTATAATACCTCATGAAAAACTGATCCGGATAGGTTGGTATTTTCAGTGAAACAGAAACACTGATTTTGGGCTGGTTTTGGCCGCGAAACCGGTCCAAAGTCCGAACAATTGGCCATTTTGTATTACAAAGCTCCATCCATAATACAAAATGCCCTGCACATCTGCACATCTCCTAACCATTCGATGGTACCTTACTGACGCCTCCGAGGACGGAAGACAAACTTTGTCAATCACACCGGACACCAACTAACAGTCGAGGACTCTCAAACCAATCCGAGTGCGACAGTTCTGCCTCCGACCAAATAGCATGTATTGCAGTCAAACAAACACCGTTCCATTATATATTCATACATTGGGCTGCCGCGCGAAGTGAAGTGAAGTGATTAACATTGTGATGAAGGCCGTATTGATACCGGGATGCGGCTCTTTCAAAAGACGCTACAAGACTAGTTAAAGAACAGAGAAAGACAAACCGACGAACTCATGGCTTCATCGAGGTCGGTTAACGGAGGGTAGGCGCAATTCTCTACACAGATAACTGGTTTGTCTTTGGGACAGATCGTTAAAGCCGCGACAGCTCAATATATTAGAGATCACACGTAATAGTGGTTAAACGACAGAGGGTTAAGATCGTGTGGCCACTTTTCGACTGGACACTTCCGCACGCCACTTAGTACATACCCCATGAACGCGTAGTCGAGACCGAAAGCACCAGTTACCACATATTAGTACATTGACAAACTCACCGCTTTCTTCAATTAGTCCGGCCTTCGAGACAATTTTGCAAACGCATTCAGTACACACCTTTGAGAACGACACTAGACTCGATGCTGAACAAATGAGAAATGAACCCCAACATGAGCAGTATTTCCGAACATGTCAAGTTGGAGAAGTCACAGCAATCCCATTTAGCGCTGACCGGAGGAACAGCCGGCTCGAACCATTACGGCACCTTTGCCACCATGAGCATTGCACACACGGCGTGCGCCAGCAAACGGTCGGCACCGTGCCAAGGTTTCATCGGGCACAATCCTCAAACGCTTGGCTACAATAAAATCAACACTACCCACTGCAGGCCAGCAGGTATCCTCCTTTGAACGATATTATGGCTAGTAAACTACAGGACAATGGCCTCCACATGGATATCAGAGACAAAGGCTTGGATGAAGCTTGGCGAAATATCCATTTCTTGGTAGCAGAGTACTTGTTGCAATCATTATTATTATAATAATATGATACACAATTATAGAATGCTTTCAGTGCCATTTACCAAACAGGATGTTTCATATTAATAGGAATTTCTGGTAAATAAATGCAAGTACCCCTGCAGTGTTGTACGGCATAACTGAACGAAGTACCTACATCACCAAGAAAGGGCGATTTTTGCCAACCATGGCCTGGATCCATGCTCACCTGAGCAGCACTTGGCGCGACGCGGCGCTCTATGTTATATCTCAGCTCTCGTGGTGCACTCGGACCGAAAGTAGCGTTAGCAGACGGAGGAGCGGGGTCAACGCTCACTGCTCACACCAGCTAACACGGGGTTCGGCCGACCGCCGGCCTCACGCAGTGTGTCCTCTTCACCCCACTACTTCTCCACCAATCCCTCTCCCGTCTCTTCCTCCACTTCCATCTCCACTCTCGTCACAACCCATCTCTCCCTTCTCCGTCTCACGCGTTCGCCTCCGCCACCGCTCTCTCCCCGCCTCCGCCTCCGCCGCTCTCGCCTCCACTCCCAGCTCGGACGGCATGCCCATCATGTAGTCGATGTACTTGAGCAGGCCGGAGAGCCGCGAGCCGACCGTCTCGCCGGTCGGTGGGACGCGCAGCCGGTCACGATGCTGGAGAAGGTCTCGTCCTCCAGGCCATCGCCATTCAGGGTACGCACGTACATCTCACACCTGCCGACACCCGGGCGGGGGGGGGGGGGGGGGGCAGAGCAGAGGTGAGACAAAAGAGGGGCGCGCGGCAGAGCTAAGGCAACACAGCGACGAAAACTTGCACCATTGCGGAACCTTCAAATCAATGCTACAGAATAAAACAGCACGCATATCATGTTTGTTGTCACCAAAAGGTTCCGACAACTACAGATGCGAGGAGAACTTGCTTAGTTCTCGGCAATAGTAACGTTTCAGTACATCGATCGAGGATAGTACCAAAACTCTGTCAATGTATGGCAGGCAGCATGAATACCAAAGGAGGTCGGCTAAACCGAATTATGGTTTAGCAAACAATGGAAATTAACACAATGAGCGAATGAACACTTCAGCATACCCCATCAGCCTAATTGGGCTTGGCTCGAACACTGTCCCCAAATTATTCATATCGACTCACTGCCACAAAACATCAATCACCACCTGGCGGATACATGTGTGACGCCCCTCTATACTCCCTTGACCCTGGCTCAGAGGCTGGACTCTCGCCGAGGGCGGTGGAGACGCCCCATATACCAATTGAGCTCCTATCCTAGACCTAGGTCAGGTCCACGTATTCTCTCACTCTTCACCCCTGACCTGTGCGGCGCATCATCGTGGAGGTTGGTTGCGTCCTCTATACTCACTGACCCTGGCCAGAGCTGGACTCTGCCGAGAGGGCTGGTGGAGACGCCCCATATACCCAATTGGCTCCTATCCTAGACCTGGTCAGGTCCACGTATTCTCACTCTTCACCCTGACCTGTGCGGCGCATCATCGTGGAGGGTTGGTTGCGTCCTCTATACTCACTGACCCTGGCCAGAGCTGGACTCTGCCGAGGGCGGGTGGAGACGCCCCTATATACCAATTGGCTCCTATCCTAGACCTGGTCAGGTCCACGTATTCTCACTTCACCCTGACCTGTGCGGCGCATCATCGTGGAGGTTGGTTGCGTCCCCTATACTCACTTGATTATGGCCAGAGCTGGACTCTGCCGAGGGCGGTGGAGACGCCCCCATATACCAATTGGCTCCTATCCTAGGACCTGGTCAGGTCCACGTATTCTCACTTCACCCTGGACCTGTGCGGCGCATCATCGTGGAGGTTGGTTGCGTCCTCTATACTCACTGACCCTGGCCAGAGCTGGACTCTGCCGAGGGCGGTGGAGACGCCCCATATACCAATTGGCTCCTAATACCTAGACCTGGGTCAGGTCCACGTATTCTCACTCTTCACCCTGACTCTGTGCGGCGCATCATCGTGGAGGTTGGTTGCGTCCCCTTATACTCACTTGATTATGGCCTGTGCAGGGTCCTGGCACGCCGGTGACATCTCTCCCTTCACTATGTAGTTAGGTACTCACTTGACCCGGCGCCTGTACAGGCTCCTGGCGGACGATGACTTCCTCCCCTTTACTAAGTAGTTAGTACTCACTTGACCCTGGGCCTGTGCAGGGTCCTGG